>ML331535.1:0-82116 GCA_005239505.1 Nicotiana paniculata
CCCCCTCCCCCCCACAAAAAAAATGTGGCAACAAAGAGCTCAAAAACAAAATGACTAAGGGTCAAATTGGCGTAGGTGGCTACCTAGGATAACAAGAATTTAACGTGTAAAGTAAAGACATTCAAGTTTGATTTTATCTTATACAAGTTTGGTTTTATCTTATACAAGTTTGGTTCATTTGGACATTAGCCATTCCTAGAATCTGAATATATGCCATTCTTACAATTAGAAACAATAGCCATGAATAAGCACTACAGAACGTTAGCCATTCTTCAAGTTTTCAACAAAGACGTGAATTCTTGCAACCAAAAGACATCCAACGAGAACTGTTGGCAACGTAAATTTTGTGATTCTAAAGGAGTACTGTATAATCTTTTCCAAGAACATCATACGGATTTTTCCTACTCCAGGTATGTTAAGGTTAAGCTCTTTTTTCATTTTGGCATGATCTCGTAATTACACGAGTTTGATAACGAAGCATAAAGAAAAATTCATATCCTGGAATTTACGTATATTTTTCTAGTTTTGTAAGTTACAATGTTCTCTTTATCGAGACTTCATATTCATTGAGTATTTCCTTTTTTCTGTCAAGAGAGCAGAGAGTCTATATATACAGTCTACATTAATTTCATTAACCTCGAGCTATAATCGATGGGCATGCCCCTATTGGGCAACCTCTGATCAAATGGTAAAGTTATATACCGAGCCTACTATGGCCGAGCGCCTATGAGCGAGCCCAGTTGGCCGAGATATAAAGCCTAGTATGACCGAGTGCATATGAGCGAGCCTACTACGGCAGAGCAGTTATATACATATACCGAGCCTTATAAGGCCGGACAACTATTTTACATACTATATTGAGAGAATAGAGTCAGTATCAGCAGGTGAGCATATCTTCAGATTATCTTTGACATGCAGTTGCTTTCAATTATTATATTATCAGTTCAGTTTCAACATTCAGTATATTGCCTTACATACTCGGTACATTATTTCGTATTGACGTCCCTTTCTGGGGGCGCTGCATTTCATGGGTGCAGGTTCAGACAAACAGACGGGTAGACCTCCTCATTAGGTGTTGCCCGAGTTCAGCTTTAGTGGTAAGCTCCCCGTCCTTCAGAGTTGCCGGGTCTAGAAGTTTTATGTACATCTAGTGTATATATGTAGATAGGTTATGGGTAGGTCGGGGCCCTGTTCCGATCACAATATATGTATTAGTAGAGACTTGTAGACATATCTTGTCAGTTAGTGCAGTATGTTGGGCTTATAGGCCTTGTACGTATATTTTGTTGGCTTGTCAGTTGTAGTAATTATGACAGCCTTGCCGGCCCAGCTTTATGTTGACATTTAGCCAGCGTTAGTCTCCATTCAGTTTTATATTTTGCATCGCACATTATCTTGTAATGTGTCCCATGGCCAAAGTATGACATTACATGTTCAGAGTCTCTTAGTCGCAAGTGGTAAGCAAGGATAGGTGAGGCATTAGGTGCCGGTCTCGCCCCCAGGCTCGGGGCGTGACAAAATTAGTATCAGAGCAGTTTTGTCCTAGGGAGTCTACAAGCCGTGTCTAGTAGGGTCTTGTTTATAAATGTGTGGTGCACCACATTATATAAGCAGGGGACTACAGGGCATCTAGGAGTTGGTTACCCTTCTTTCGAATCTAAATCGTGTTGTAGCACTGAGTTATAGGACATTTGAGTTAAACTTACGTATTGGTGTTTGCATGCATAGATGAAGGTAACTAGGAAGACTATGGCTAGCCAAAGGAGAGAAACATCAGTAGGTGAGGGGACTAGCAGGGTACCCCTAGTAGATGAGGCCCAGGGAGAGACCCCTACCCAGCCATTACCGGCTCCTCCGCCACCTGAGGAGATTCCTAGGGAGACCGCGCATTTATTTCCCCCTCCGCTTCCATCAGATCAGGACTTAAGGAGTGCGGTACATTTGTTGGCACAATTGGTAGCTACCCAACAATAGGCTAGGGCATCCACTAGTGCAGGACCTTCTAAGGGATCTGGGAGTTCAAGGGTCCCAGAGTTTATTTCTTTGAGTCCCCTAGAGTTCACGGGGATAGATTAGAGGAGGACTCGTAGGATTTCATACATCAGCTTCAGTGGATCTTTGGGTTATGTATGCCACAGAGAAAGAGGCAGTTGTGCTAGAAGCTTTTCGACTATGATATATAGACATCCTTTGGTACGAGGGATGGGAAAGGTCCAGGGGATGTGATGCACCTCCTACTATTTGGGAGAATTTTTCACATGCCTTCCTTGACCAGTACTTACCGCGAGTGATTCGACAGGCCCCAGTCGATCAGTCTCTGGCCCTCAAGTAGGGCAATATGAGTGTTCGAGAGCAAAGTCTTCATTTTGAATCATTGGCCAGATATGCACCATCCATAGTTACTACTATGCGAGATAGAATTCACGTGTTTATAGCAGGGTACGGAGAGGATCGACTCATAGCAGCATAAGAGGATGAGATTTGCCAGGTCTCAGGAGCAGTCTCAGGGTAGTTACAGGCCCTAGTACTTCGAACGGCCACCTAGACCTCCGCCACCTCAGCTACAGGGTTACAGGTATGACCGCTATACTCAGTCAGGACTAGGTGAAAGCTCCCAAGTGTCAAGTTTACAGCGACATCGAGGTTCGGGGCAGGCATGGACATTTTCGTTGCGGTGTGCCATCTGCGGTAGAGGACACTTGGGCCAATGCTGAGCTGGTTCTGATGCTTGTTATACATGTGGATGTCCAGGGCATATGATGCGAGATTGCCCAAAAAGAGATTCTGGGGGTATGGTGCAACCAACGAATTCAGCAACAGGATCATTTATGTCCGTGCATCCTTCAGGGCGCAAATCTCAGCCTTCGACTTGTAGAGGTCAGGGAAGAGGTAGAGGTTTCAGTTCAGGTAGTAACTAGAATTGTAGCTATGCGTTAGCGGGTCGACATGACTAGGAATCCTCACCAGATGTTGTGACAGGTATGTTGACCATTTTCTCTCACAATGCTTATACCTTGATAGACCCAGGATCTACTTTATCGTGTATTACCCCATTTGTCGCGGGGAAGTTTGGTATAGTGCCTGAAATACTAAGTGAACCTTTTGCGGTATCTACACCGGTCAGAGAATTGATTATGGCTAGACGGGTTTACCGAGGTTGTACGGTATCAGTTTGTGTTCGTCAGACCTCAGCCGACCTAGTTGAGCTAGAGATTTTGGACTTTGATGCTATCATGGGCATGGACTGGTTGGCAGCTTGCTATGCCACAATTGATTGTCAAGAAAAGATAGCTAGATTGTATTTTCCGGGTGAGCCAGTCCTTGAGTGGGTAGGTAATACAACAACAAACAGAGGTAGATTTATTTCCTATCTGAAGGTGAGCAAAATGATCGCAAAAGGGTGCATTTATCATATTGTGAAAGTTAGAAATATAGATACTGAGATACCTACACTTCAGCCTATTCCAGTAGTAAAAGAGTATGCAGACGTATTTCCAGATGAACTTCCAGGTATTCCCCCAGAGTGAGAGATTGATTTTGGCATCGATTTGCTTCGGGAACTCAACCAATATCGATCCCTCCGTATAGAATGGCACATGCCGAATTGAAGGAGTTGAAGGAGCAGTTAAAAGATTTGTTGGAGAAAGGTTTCATCAGGACCAGTACTTCACCTTATGGTGCAGCGGTACTGTTTGTGCGGAAGAAAGACGGCTCGCTGAGGATGTGTATCGATTATAGGCAACTGAACAAGGTAACTATTAAGAATAAGTATCCAATTCCAAGAATAGACGATTTGTTTAATCAGTTGTGGGGAGCGAGATGCTTCTCAAAGATAGACTTGAGGTCGGGGTACCACCATGTTAGAGTTCGGGAGAGAGATATCCCCAAGACAGCTTTCAGGACCCGATATGGCCACTTCGAGTTTCTTGTCATGTCCTTCAGGTTGACGAATGCACCTGCCGTATTATGGACTTGATGAACATCCTATTCCGGCCATATTTAGATATCTTCGTGATAGTCTTTATTGATGATATTTTGGTTTATTCACATTCATAGGATGAGCATGCAGACCACCTGCGAGCGGTACTCCAAACCCTCCGTGATAGTAAATTATATGCTAAGTTTTCTAAATGTGAGTTCTGGTTGAAGTCTGTAGCATTCTTGGGGCACGTGTTATCCGATGGAGGTATAAAGGTAGACAGAAGATTGAGGTTGTGAAATCATGGCCTAGACCTACCACTCCAACAGAGGTTCATAGATTTCTAGGCTTAGCAGGATACTACCGAAGGTTCGTAGAGGGTTTTTCTTCTCTTTCGGCACCATTAATGAAGTTGAAGCAAAAAGCAACTAAGTTTTAGTGGATGGAGGCTTGCGAGCGGAGTTACCAAGAGCTTAAAAATAGGTTGACTTCAGCACCAGTTCTAGCACTTCCAGAGGGTCCAGATGGTTATGCCATGTATTGTGATGCCTCAGGTGTCGGGTTAGGATGTGTCTTGATGCAACATGGGAAAGTAATTGCGTATGCTTCAAGGCATTTAAGGAAGCACGAACAGAATTATCTGACCCACGAACTCGAATTAGCTGTGGTTGTCTATGCACTTAAGGTACGGCGGCATTATTTATATGGTGTTCATGTTGATGTATTCACAGATCATAAAAGCCTGCAATACATCTTCAAGCAAAAAGAGTTGAATTTACGATAGAGGCGATGACTTGAGTTACTGAAAGATTACGATGTTAACATTATCTACCATCCAAGGAAAGCTAATGTTGTAGCAGATGCCTTAAGTCGCCGATATATGGGTAGCTTAGCACATGTAGAGGCCGAAAAAAGACAATTAACTAAATAGGTTTATCAATTGGCTTGTTTGGGGTTCAGTTAGTAGACTTTGGAAATGGTGGAGGTGTACTCCAAAATACTGCAAAATCATCTCTCGTAGATGAAGTAAAGGAGAAGCAGTACGAGGACCCAGAGTTGGTCGAGTTGAGAAAGCGAGTTCCCCAGCAGAAGAAGCCATTGCTAGAACTCAAGGGAGACGGGGTTCTCAGATACAGGAGTCGTTTGTGTGTTCCAGATGTAGCAGGGCTACAAGACATGATTATGTCAGATGCACATTATTCGTGGTACTCCATTCACCCTGGGTCGATGAAGATGTATCATAATATTAAGGATATGTATTGGTGGAACGATATGAAGAAGAATATTGCTGAGTATGTCGTTCAATGCCCTAGTTGTCAGCAGGTGAAGATAGAGCACCAGAATCCCGGAGGGCTAATGCAGACTATAGAGATCCCGACATGGAAATGGGAGGCGATAAACATGGACTTTATCACGGGTTTACCTCGTTCTCATCGTAAGTTCGATTCCATATGGGTGATAGTCGATAGGCTCACTAAATCAGCTCATTTCCTACCGGTCAGATCTACATATACAGCAGAAGATTATGTAAAATAATATATTAAGAAGGTAGTGAGACTACACAGAGTACTAGTATCTATTATATCTGATCGTGGGGCCCAGTTTACATCACATTTTTGGAGGTCATTTCAGAGAGGTCTAGGAACTCAGGTGAATCTCAGCACAACTTTTCATCCACAAACTGATGGGCAAGTCGAGCGCACAATTCAGACGCTCGAGGATATGTTAAGAGCATATGTGTTGGATTTTAAAAGAAGTCGGGACGAACATCTACCTTTTATTGAGTTTGCATATAATAAAAGTTACCACTCCAGTATCCAGATAGCCCCGTACGAGGCTTTGTATGGGCGTAAGTGCAGATCTCCTATAAGGTGGTTTGATGTTGGAGAATCTGGGTTACATGGGCCAGACCTGGTTCAGCAGGCCATAGAAAAAGTAAAGATCATCCGGGAGCGAATGTTGACAACTCAGAGTCGTCAGAAGTCATATTCTGACATGCGGCGACGAGATTTAGAGTTCGGGGTTAATGACTGGGTATTCTTAAAGGTGTCACCTATGAAGGGTGTGATGAGGTTTGGCAAGAAAGGCAAACTTATCCCACGATATATTGGGCCTTATAGGATCATTCGGAGAGTGGGACAAGTAGCATATGATTTAGAATTACCCTCAAAATTGGAGTCTGTCCATCTGGTTTTTCACGTATCAATGCTACGGAAGTGCATTGGAGACTGTGCCCAAGTGGTGCCCACAGATGATTTATAGATTACAGAGAACTTATCATATGAGGAAATCCCGATTTCCATCCTAGACCGACAAATCTGCAAGCTACGGAATCAAGAAATAGCCTCCGTGAAGGTTTTATGGAGGAGCAAGAATATGGAAGATATGAAGTGGGGAGCGGAGAAAGAAATGAAGTTTAAATACCCCCACCTATTTAAACTTGAAGATATGGCTCGAGGTAGGATACCTCAGCACAGCTCTATTCAGGCAAGTAGGTCATCAGATAAACTCTCATTTTTAACTCTCAGAATTTATAATGTACAGTTGTGTGAAGCCAAGTGTTGCTATTTATAGACAGTGGCCATGTGTGGCATGTATAGTATGTTTTCTGGCTGCGTACAGTTTGGTTTTAGTCTAGTGTACGGAAGAGACTTTGGAAAAAAAATTTCCAAAGTATCTAAGAGTAGACATTCGAGGACGAATGTTTCTAAGGGGGAAGGATGTTACAGCTCGCGATTCTCGTATGTTAAAGTTTTGTCTTCAGTTAGTTGACATAGACTCGAGGATGAGATTATCTTGAGGTTAATATATTTATGCTATTTAAAACAAGCGATATGTAAGTGCCATGGAGGATAAAGGAAACCCGAATTAAAGAAAACGAGTTTCGTTGAAGGTTGTCGATTTGGGATAAAATATAGTCCGAGCTATAATACCCGATATTTATGAACTAGTACCATAAAAGGTACCATATGACCGTAATAGTATGATGTATGAATTATATTTAAAAAGAGTAATATTTTAAGTAATTTGAGATAATTCTTCATTATACGGGTAACTAGTTAATTATAGGGTAATGGGACATTACCAAATTAATTAATAAATTATGACATAAGACTAAAACCCCCCAAAAAAAATGTGGCAGCAAGGAGCTAACCAAAAAAAATGACTAAGGGTCAAATTGGATAAGGCCACCTAGGATAACAAGACTTTAATGTGTAAAGTAAAGCCATTCAAATATGGTTTTATCTTATACAAGTTTGGTTCATTTGGACATTATCCATTCCTACAATCTGAATATATGCCATTCTTACAATTAGAAACAATAGCCATGAATAAACACCGCAGAATGTTATCCATTCTTCAAGTTTTCAACAAAGACGTGAATTCTTGCAACCAAAAGAAATCTAACGAGAACTGTTAGCAACGTAAATTTTGGGATTCTAAAGGAGTACGGTGCAACGTTTTCCAAGAACATCATACGAATTTTCCTACTCCAGGTATGTTAAGGCTAAGCTCTTTTTTTATTTTGGCATGATCTCGTAATTACACGAGTTTGATAATGAAGCATAAAGAAAAATTCATATCCTAGAATTTACGTATATTTTTCAAGTTTTGTAAGTTACAATATTCTCTTTATCGGGACTTCATATTCATTGAGTATTTCATTTTTTCTGTCAAGAGAGCAGAGAGTCTATATATACAGTCTACAGTAATTTCATTACCATCGAGCTATAATCGATGGGCGGGCCCCTATTGGGCAACCTCTGATCAGATGGTAAAGTTATATACCGAGCCTACTGTGGCCGAGCACCTATGAGCGAGCCCAGTTGGCCGAGATACAGAGCCTAGTATGGTCGAGCGCCTATTAGTGAGCCTACTACAGCAGAGCAGTTATATACATATACCGAGCCTTATAAGGCCGGACAACTATTTTACTTACTATATTGAGAGAATAGAGTCAGTATCAGTTGGTGAGCATATCTTCAGATTATCTTTGACCTGCAGTTGCTTTCAGTTATTATATTATCAGTTTAGTTTCAGCTTTTAGTATATTGCCTTACATACTCGGTACATTATTTCGTACTGACGTCCCTTTCTGGGGCGTTGCATTTCATGCGTGCAAGTTCAGATAGACAGACGGTAGACCTCATCAGTAGTTGTTGCCCGAGTTCAGCTTTAGCAGTAAGCTCCCCATCCTTCGGAGTTGCCGGGTCTAGAAGTTTTGTTTAAATCTTGTGTATATATGTAGATAGGTTATGGGTAGGTCGGATCCCTGTTCCGATCACAATATATCTATCAGTAGAGGCTTGTAGACATATCCTGTGAGTTAGTGCAGTATCTTGGGCTTGTAGGCCATGTACTTATATTTTGTTGGCTTGTCAGTTGTAGTAATTATGACAGCCTTGCCGGCCCAGCTTTATGTTGACATTTAGTCAGCGTTGGTCTCCATTCAGTTTTATATTTTGCATTGCACACTATCTTGTAATGTGGCCCATGGCCAAAGTATGACATTATATGTTCAGAGTCTTTTAGTCGCAAGTGCTACGCAAGGATAGGTAGGCACTGGGTGCCGGTCTCGCCCCCAGGCTCGGGGCATGACATCGAGGCCTCAAATCACATATAAAAACATCGAAATCACAAATTGCACCTCGAATCAAACTTATAAATTTCCAAATTCTATATCTTGTGCCGAAACGTGTCAAATCAATTCGGAATGACTTCAAATTTGGCACAAGAGTCATAAATGACATGATGGAGCTGTTATAATTTTTGGAATCGGATTCCGACCCTGATATCAATAAAGCCAATTTCCGTTCAAACTTTCAAACCTTAAATTTGTTACTTTCGCCATTTAAAGCAAAATTCAACTACAGAATCCATAATAAATACCAAGTCACACTCAGGTCCGAAATCACTAGACAGAGCTATTGGAACCATCAAAACTCCACTTCGGAGTTGTTTGCACAAAAATCAAACTTCAGTCAACCCTTTTCATTTAAGCTTCCAACATGAAATTCATTCTTCCGAACTAATACCGAAACACCTAAAAATCAAAACCGACGATTCACATACGTCATAATACATCATATGAAGCTATTCAAGACTTCAAATAGTTGGAAGGAGCGTAAATGTTCAAAACGACAAGTTGGGTCGTTACATTCTCCTACACTTAAACATACGTTCGTCCTCGAACGTGCCAAGAGTTATTCTTAAGTCTTCAGATTGCTATGCCATCTTACCATGCACGTACCCGGAGGTGATCCCATGCCACACTATTATATATAGGCCTGAAAACACGACATAATTGAAGATCATTACTTTAACCTTAGTCCGTAAAACTTAGAACCCAATTTCCAACACCAGAATTTCTTACAAGATCGGAATCTCACATCTACACACTGTATAAGTCTAAACAATCTGTATCAAGCCATAACCATAACTCTGGATATAATCACATAACATATTACATAACTCGCATACTCGCAACACCATTCTCAATCATAGTAACTACTCAAAACCAACCCGGTACTAGTATTAAACCCCATATCAAACAAAACCTCGTTCCAAGACCTTCATACTCTACTGATAATGGAAGAAACATGCCTAATCTCATAACCACTTATCTGATCAACAAGTCAGGGAGCTTTCCCTCTTTCAACGAGAACCATAGCCAATTATTTAAGTCGATTTCTACAATTATTCTTCCAAACACATCGTAATCAAGCTTGATAGTACCCATTCTAGGCCCAAAGACCTTATCTCATCAAACACAACCACTTTATTGACATGTAACCCCAACACAACCCAGTATTTACAACCAACCCTAAAATTTTGTGAAAAGAATAACCGTAGGTGCATGTGCTCAATTCCTCAAATACCCTGCTCAAATTATATCATAACATGTCGAGGAAAGTAAATGAAGGAAAATTAAATCAGATAAATGATCAAGGAAATATAGTTTCCACACACTGTATGGACAACTCACGTGTGAAACGGACAACTCACGTGTCAATGATATCAATATATAGATCTGCACGGACAACTCACGTGCTACACAGACAATTCACGTGCTAATAATATAAATGTTTGGATTCGCACAGACAACTCACGTGCTTATAATATAAGTTTCTGGATCCGCACGGACAACTCACATGCCAATAACATAAATCGTCTGGCATGGTCACATGCCTCCAGTCCAAGCATATCATACAGGAGCAATCAAATAAGTACACATGTATATGATAAATGAAATAAGATTCACCTGCTCCTGGACTGGTATAAATAACACGCCATAGAGTAGGCATGTGCAAAGTGTGTTATCATAATTAGTTAATGCAACTAGTGTCTCCACTGAGTTTAAATAAAAT
Organism: Nicotiana paniculata; assembly: GCA_005239505.1. NCBI lineage: Eukaryota > Viridiplantae > Streptophyta > Magnoliopsida > Solanales > Solanaceae > Nicotiana > Nicotiana paniculata. The sequence goes on from ML331535.1 coordinate 10,288, forward strand.
ACTCACCTCAAACAGGCCGTAACTCTGGAACAATATGCTTCTAAGAACTCCCAGTCTCCAAATTCATAGGACACATAATCACCATAAGTGATCCCAACTCTAGCATTCGAATGACTAACACATCTTTCATGCACGATCATCCCACGAGGAATACTTCTATAATTCTTCCGTGCCACCTAGCAAAAATTTGAATATTAACAGTCGATCAACCAAGCGAATACCACAATACCGATGAACATCCGTAAGTCAAAACACAATGCACCCTCTGAAATGCGCACCCTTCTCAAGGATTACCGAGCAGTTATGAAATTCATCTAAATATCTAAAACTGACCATTCTGTCCAAAATTTGTTACCTTCCCTTCAAGACTGAGCTGACACCTTGTACATGGAAATCTTAATCCCGCATAACACACCACATCTATCATGCCATCATGTGAAAAACACAAGAATCTCATTATCAAAGCTGAGTCACCAGCAAAATACATACCCGATTAGTTAGAAACCTTCCATTTACTCCCATCTAGGTGGAAATCATAATACACCACATGCGCCTCACACCAGTAGGAAATATCCATCTTAATCCGTGGTAGAAACCATCGAAAACACTTTGAAATTCGTTTGCGCATAACCAAGCTATCAGAACTGAATTCCTCTAACTCGACCAAGGAACACAAGTCACCAAACCCAAGAATCTATCCACCAAAACATCTGTAGAGCCTCACCACATCATAATTATCCAAAGAACCGATCATACCATTACCATACTGGTCCAGCCAACTACCCAGTTGTCCTATTTTATTCAAGTTTCTTTGAATTACCCTTAAGTTGACACTTCTCCTTGTCAGAACTCCACGATCCTTAGCCAAATCTCACTACAAGACATCCTAACATAAAACCACACTGCCCGAAGGACCATAAGCCATTGTATTCTTCTTAAGCACCCCCATAAATACCACAACCGGGACACCCACTCTGAAAGACCTTATGTGAATTTAAAATTTTTCCTCTTTCCTTTCTTATACTGAAATGTAGAATCCATAGTCATACAAATTACTACATGTCCCGACACTATCCAATGTATAATCGATTTGAGCGATATACGAATCCGAAAATTTTTCAATTGCCATATATACATTTTGAATCCATTAGAACCCTCTCGAGAGTCATCCATTCTGCCCAAATCTAAATTGTACCGCCCAACGGGCCGAAAGACACATGCCCCATTAGCACAACAACACTCAAAAAATTAACCCTGCTTTAACACCACTGTTAAATTCATACTCCGTGCACAATACATCATTCACAAATTACAACTCACTCATACCTATGATTTTAATATACTCATAAAGTGCAATATAACCTGCATCCAGGAATTTCCTTACTCGAGTCATCCTCGATCTCAACCTCTGCCAATCATAACTAACCCACACGTATGGCTCAGACCATAACTAATATTTAACATATAACCATTAAATTAAATTGTCAATAGCAGGCTCCCCTACTTGGATCAAAACCATAGGTTAAAACACTCGATAACCCATAATACCCATACTCTATTGCTGCCATAATATCGCAGCAAATCAACGAGAATTCTTCTCAAGCTCATGTAACACCTACCATAAAATACCTCAATCATCCGCTAAGCTCGCATTTCTTCTCTTGACAGTCAAGTCAACTTTCTCAACAAGATTCAAATTCAAATCTCAGCACGTACACCCCAGTGGTAGAAAAGAAACTCTCTACTCAACATTATAAGGAACACACCTACGTACACCTGCTTAGCCTCAAATTGGAGTCTTGCTATACCCTTTTGCAGCCACAATTACTATGCAATCACTTAATCTTCCTGAGTTTGAACTCATCAACACGACATGAAAATCTACTTCGATCTACAATTAAACCACATGACAGATCCTTCAACACACTCACAACTCGAGACCGTACGTCATATCAAAACAAAAATCAACCACCCAATGACCCTTTTTACATATCAAGGAAACACTCGTCACATTCAAACCATTATTAATACATCCTGCAGTCACATCATACTTATCATATAGCCATTCAACGGCATTGAGCAAAAAATTCCACTCATAGGGACACTACCACACGCATAATTCCAAATGCATAAGTTCACACAACTTAAACTACCGAGTTTAAGCTGCGGTCTAAACCTGGAATCAAGTCATCCAGACTGGCCCATAACCGAAATGCAGAATACACATCTTGAACCTCTTTCATGGATTCACAAGCTATCAATGCACAACTGATACCGAGCGTTCACATACGCATATAAGTGAGTGGAAGGAATTCAAAGCAATACACTTTAAGCTGAATCAATCCCGCACGATAAAAAAAGAAAAATGAGAAGTTTATCCTAAATTCCTTGTAGCCTCTCGAAGATAAGTATGGATGTCATCATACCGATCCGCAAGACTCAACTAGACACTTGATCATGACTTGTAGAACTAATGAATCTAGAGATCTGATACCAACTTGTCACGACCCAAAAACCAACTAGTTGTGATGGCACCTAACCTCACCCGCTAGGTAAGCCAAATAACAACAATCTGATTCAATAATATTAAACTGACTCTAATACACTCCCAAAGGACTGGTAATACAAATCACGAGGTTCTAAGATTTACTGTTTACAAAGATGGTATGAAATAACATACGGCATCTGTTTGAAATATACATGAACAAATTAAAAATTCTAAAGCTACCATGAACAAAAGTCAGCTATGATCGGATCGCAGGTACATCTTTCATGCTAGCTTCCGCCATACACAGCAACATCAACATAAGCAATCCGCACGCAAGGTGCAGAAGTGTAGCATGAGTACAACCGATCACATATACTCAATAAGTAACAAACCTAACCTTAGGTTGAAAGTAGTGACGAGCTGGGATAAAGGTTAGAGTCTAACTCCAATAACTAATAACATCTCATAACAATATAATTTAAAGCAACACAAGTAATAACTCAAAAATAAAATGCTCAGCTCCTATAAAATTCCGAAAAATAAACATTTTATTTTCAATATAACAGTAAAACTCAAATCTTTTGCCGAAAGTCACTGAAAATATGAGTAAGTCTAAAATCTTGATTTTTTTCTCAAAATCTTTTAACGACAGATAAGAAATTTCATTATCACATGACAAGAGGAAAAATACTTCTTTGTGCCTACATATCAAGTATGCATGTCTAATGCAATGCATCACAATGATGAACTCATGTACTCACACTCTCCGAGTACTCAATCTCACAGTATATGGCCAATCCAGCCCAGAGAAGATCCATCCCAAATATATATACATAATAACTGACATTCAGTCACTCAGTACTGTACAAGGCGAATTCAGCTTAGGGAAGATCCATCCCTCAATATAAATAATTAGGCAAAATCCATGCCCAGGGAAGATCCATCCCTCAATATAAATAATCAGGCAAGATCCATGCTCAGGGAAGATCCATCCCTCAACACAAGTAATCAGGCAAGATCCATGCCCAGGGAAGATCCATCCCTCAATGTAATATTAACTGCGGTAATGTGTGTGTGTGTGGGGGGGGGGGTTAGACTCTAGAGGGGCTCATTCAGCCCAAGCGCTATAATAAGTCAAATCCAGGCATAAATCAATAAAACATGCTCCGTTCTGCAACCCGATCCCATAAATATCACTCACAATCAGACCCTCGGCCTCACTCAGTCATCAATCTCTCCAGTCTCTCGGGCTCATAATGTCATGAAACTAGCCCAAAATGATGATATGATGTACCAATAAATAGCTACAGAGACTGAGATATGATATGCAATGAATGAACATGACTAAGTACGGAATTAAAATTTAAACATATAATTTGACATCAGAAATAACCTCAGTGGGTCCCAATAATACCAACATTTGCCTAGGCATGATTTCTAACATGAGTCAAAGCTTAGTTCTCTAACACATGAAAAATACAAGTCAATTGGCTTCGCAGATTTACGTAAATCTACTTAGTCACAATTTCTACAGTGCACGCCCACACGCCCGTCACCTAGCATGTGCGTCACCTCCAAACAAATCACGTAACATGTATAATCAGGGTTCATACCCTCAGCTTCAAGTTTAGAAGTGTTACTTACCTCGAACAGGTCGAATCCAATACTGAGCAAGCCAATTAATACTCCAGTAATTTCTTTCTGTGCGTATCGACCTCCAAACGCCTTCCTATCTCCTCAATTCCAAGCCAAATAATTTGAAACTAATCAAAAAACGTGCAAATTAATCAAAGTATACTCCAATAATTACAATTAACAATTTATAAAAATTCCCAATCCGCTCGAAAAGTCGACAATGGGGCCCACGTCTTGGAATCTGAAAAAAATCATGAATCCGACAACCCAATCAGTTACAAGTCCGACTATACTAGTTTCACTCAAATCCGAGTCCGAATCGACATTCAAATCTCGAAAATTCATTTTATGAAACTATAGACAATTCCATCGATTTATCTTTAAAAATCAATAATCCAGTGCCGAAAACAAAGATTAGTTCCTGAAATATAATCACAAGTGAGTCAAGAATAATTACCTCAAGTAGCATGTGCTCACCTGCAAACAAATCACATAACATGTATAATCAGGGTCCATACCCTCAGCTCCAAGTTTAGAAGTGTTACTTACCTCGAACATGCTGAATCAAATACTGAGCAAGTCAAATAATACTTTGGAAATTTCTTTCTGCGCGTATCAACCTACGAACACCTTCCTATCTCCTCAATTCCAAGCCAAACAATTCGAAACTAGTCAAACAACGTTCAAATTAATCAAAATATATTCCAATGGTTATAATTAACAAATTATAAAAATTTCTAACTCCGCTTGGAAAGTCGACAATGGGGCCCACATCTTGAAATATGGTGAAACTCACAAAATCCGAAATTCCATTCAATTACGAGTCCAACTATACTAGTTTCACTCAAATCCGACTCCAAATCGACATTCAAATCTCAAAAAATTATTTTATGAAACTATAAACAATTCCTTCGATTTCTCTTTAAAAACCAATAATTTAGTGCCGAAAATGAAGATTAGTTCCTGAAGTATAATGACAAGTGAGTCAAGATTACTTACCCCAAGTCGTGTGGGAAATTTCCTCTCCAAAATTTCCCAAACCGAGCTCCAAAATCTGAAAATGAAGAAAGAAACCAAAGACCTCGAATTATAAGTTCTGTCAGGCGTGTTCGCTTCTGCGAACTAGTTTCCGCTTCTGCAGACTCACACATGCTGCCCAGCCTCCGCTTCTGCGAACAAGCCCAACTCAGCTGCCATCGCTTCTGCGATCGTTTTCCCGCTTCTGCGGTCTCGCTTCTGCACTAGCATTTCCACTTCTGCGATCTATCGCCAACCGTCCAATTCCGCTTCTGCCATGGAGTGTCCGCATCTGCGCCTTCGCAGATGTGACGAAAGATCCATTTGTGGACTCCTTCCCAGCAATGCTCTTCACTTCTGCACTCATGGGCTCGCTTCTGCGACCATCGCACATGTGCAATACTAGTTGTAGGTACGGAACACCAGAACTAGCAGCCCAGCCAAAATTCAACTTAGTCCAAAACTTATCGGAACCTCGTCCAAATTTTACCCGAGCCTCTCGGGACCCTGTCCGAATATACCAACAAGTTTCATAATCTCACACGGGCTTACTCGAGAACAACATCGAAATTGCATATTGCACGTCGAATCAAACTTATAAATTTTCAAAATTTCAAATTCTATATCTTCTGCCGAAATGTGTCAAATCAATCCGGAGTGACTTCACATTTTGCACACGAGACATAAATGACATAATGGAGTTATTTTAATTTCTCGAATCGAATTCCGACCCCGTTATCGATAAAGTCAATTCTCGGTCAAACTTCCAAACCTTAAATTTCTTACTTTTGCCATTTCAAGACAAATTCAACTACGGACTTCAAAATAAATATCAAGATACCCTCCTAAGTCCGAAATCACCATACGGAGCTATTGGAACCATAAAAACTCCATTTCGGAATCGTTTGCACAAAAGTCAAACTTCTGGTCAACTTTTTTCATTTAAGCTTCCAATAATACATCATATGAAGCTATTAAAGACTTCAAATAGTTTTAAGAAGTGTAAATGTTCAAAACGAAAACTCGGGTCATTGCAGATTTATTAAACGCATTCTTCAAATGTAATAACTTTGCATACTTCGAATTCAAAAGACGTTTTATAGCACGACTTACGATTTATAATATTCTTTAAGTGCGAATTAGAGATAGTTGCTAATACAAACACAATTTCCCCCCTTAGTTTTTGCTAATAATTTGATGTACTCCTGTCACGACCCAACCTTCCCTCCGCGATAGGTCGTGATGGAATATGACTAGGTAAGCCTATTATTTGCGGAAAAACAATGAAAATGAAACATAACTCTAAACCATTAATAGTAACAGAAATGAAACAGTGACAAAGATTCCACTCGACATATAAAATAACAACTCTCAACAAAATACATGAAAAACTTTCCCAAGAGCCGAAACATCATAAGTCACAAGCTTCTACGAAATTACTATAAGTCTTATACAGTAGTATTCTGGATTTAGCAGAAGAAGAATTACACAATAAGGAAAAGAGAGGGACTCCTAGGTCTGCGGACACGACAGATATACCTTGAAGTATCCGTAGCAGCAGCGGTGTACGGCTAATGATGAGGATGGAACGATGTACCTAGATTTGCACATGAAAACATGTGCAAAAGAGTAGCATGAGTACACCACAATGGTACCTAATATGTGTCAAGCCTAACCTCGGTAGAGTAGTGACGAGGTCAGGTCAGGCCCACTGGTAAATAATAAATGAAGCAGAAATTACATAGTATAATAATAGACTGGAACTAAACAAAAGAAAATACAACAATAACAGTTCAACACACGAAAATAAACAACAAGGGATCTCTCGAGATACCGCCTCGTAGTCCCAAAATAAATGTGAAGGGAGAACTTTCGAGGTACCGCCTCATAGTCTCAAAAGTAAATGTGAAAGGAGGACTCTCGAGGTATCGCCTCGTACTCTCAAAAGTAAACATGCATGGGGGGGGGGGGGATATCCTGGGATATCGTACCGTATTCCCAAAGTAAACACACAGCTCAAACAATTGAATGTAACAGTTACAGAAAAAATGTATAATTTAGGCTAAGTGCAAGTCAAGAAAAGGAAACATGAATTCACTAAGCATGCTGCTAACAGTTCAGTGCAATTAAGGCACGTAGACATGCTGTGCTAAGCTAACAGGGTAACTACACATGATGATATACTCAATTAAGGTGAAAAAGGCAATTACTCAGTAAAATCAGGTATTTGCGAAAAATAACCCGTGTACGTACTCCTCACCTTGCGTACACGACGCTCACATATCAATTTCAGTACCAAATCCTAAGGGGGGTTTCCCCCACACAAGGTTAGACAAGCCACTTACCTCGAACCAAGCTAAATCAATCGGTAGCAATGCTTTCCCACGAATATCCGGCTCCAAAAGGCCCAAATCAATCCAAAATCAATTACATACCATAAATATAGCTATAAGAAACTAATCTAATTAATGAAATTTAAGCTAACACAAGAAATTAGGAAATCGCCCCAAAAAGTCTCCTGGGTCCACGACTCGGAATCGGGTAAAAGTCACAAAATATGAACACCCATTCACTCACGAGTTCAACCATATAAAAATTACTCAAATTCGACCACAAATCCCCTTTCAAAACTCGAAATCTTAGTTGAAGAACTTCTTCAGATTTTTCCCAAATTTCAACCCCAAAATCCGAAATTAAAGATTCAATTAATGATAGATTAGTGAGATATAACCAAAATAGAGTGTATAATCATTACCCAATCGATGTCTTTGAAAATCCCCCAAAATCTCGCCCAAATCCGAGCTCCCAAACTTAAGTTTTGACAAATGGCCTAACCCTCGTTTTGAAATGATATAAGTTTGCCTAGTGATTTCTTCTTCGCGAACGCGGCCAAACCCTCGCGTTCGCGAAGCCCAAATTTTCCTTCAGCTAAAATCCTTAGTGACGAACGCGATGCTCATGTCGCGAACGCGTAGACCACACAGCTTGACCTTACACGAATGCGGGACCAACATCGCAAACACGTAGGCAAAAAGGCCTGGGGTCCCAGTCGCTCAACTTTCTCTACGCGAACGCGATGCCCTTCTCGCGTTCGCGATGCACTGCCTAACGACCCCTACTTTGCGAACGCGAAGAACAGTCTTCCTCCTGCCTCTAGCTCCTCTTAGCGAACGCGGAACACCCCTCACAAACGCAAAGAGGGAAACCAACAACTGGAAAATCCTGAAAATCTGCTATCTTTCTCAAGTCCAAAATGATCCGTTAAGCATCAGAAACTCACCCGAGCCCCCGGGACCTCAACCAAACATACCAACCAGTTCTAAAACATCATATAAACTTAGTCGAGCCCTCAAATCATATCAAACAACGCTAAAGACACAATTCACCATTCGATTCAAACTTAACGAACTTGAAACTTCTAATTTTTACAACCGATGCCGAAACATATCAAACCGCGTCCGATTGACCCCAAATTTCGTACACAAGTCATATTCAACCTTACAGACCTACTCCAACTTCCGGAATCGGAATCCGACCCCGATATAAAAAATTCCACTACTTGTCAAAATCTACAAAAATTCGACTTTCGCCATTTCAAGCCTAAATGAGCTACGGACTTCCAAAACACAATCCGGACACGCCCCTAAGTCCAAAATCACCCAACGGAGCTAACAGAAGCGACGGAACTCCATTTCGTAGTCGTCTTCACACAGTTTCGACTACGGTCTAAATCCTAAGACTTAAGCTTCCGTTTAGGGACTAAGGATCCCAAAACACTTCGAAACCATACCCAACACCTCCTGGAAAGACACATAAGCAGGAAAAGACACGGGAAAGCAGTAAACAAGGGATCGGGACTATAACTCTCAAAACGACCGGCCGGGTCGTTACAACTCCGCCATTTTTGGCGACGGTTAAGTAAGGTTAGGTTAAAATTAATCGACATTTAACTCCAATTCCTTCATAGCTTCAAGGTCTTAATCTCCATTCCCCTCAAAATCTTCTGATTTTAGGTAATTCTTTAAACAACTCATGTAATATTTTGAGTTATGAGTATGATATCTAATAATTTTTGGCTAACAGTATAACCAAAATTGAAAATTCTAAAAAGATAACCAGAAGTGAACAAAATTGAAAAATTATAAGAAGAAAACCAATAGTAAAACTAGAGATAGTAGCAAATGAGACAAATCCTTATGAAAGAAGTAATAAAGACGATATGAAGATTAATTAACTGAGAGGGAAAGGAATCCTACTTTGAGAAAGAGACGAAAAAGGAGAATTAAAAATAAAAGTAAAGTGGAAGCAGATGTCCCGAATAGGTAAACACGTATAAACCAAAAAAGAGGAAAAGTGACGGAGACGGACTGCATTTTGAGTGTACACGTGGGCAAAATATTCATTCACCAATAATGTAAAACCAAGTTTATAGTACAACACATATCACATTGTGTACAATCTTATATTGCAGTGTTCGTCCCCCGTTCTATCTTACAAATAGTAAAAACTTCTTAGTTGATATTTGTCGTCTTCTCCTTCATCCTCCATTACCGCTGGGCTACGACACTACTAAAAATCCGGCAAAAAGTGAAATTTTTGACCAAAATTGGTATGTAAAAAAAAATAATTAAAGTTGGTCGCTAAATTGGATAAAATTATTAAAAAATAATTGTAAATAAATTAGCGACCAAATGTCGATAATGTGATCAAAATATTGGTCGGACTGGTCAGACTTGCTTGGTCAAAGAAATATTAAAATTAGCGACCAACTTTGGTTGCTAAAGTGGGACCCAGTTGTAACATTTTTAATAATTATATTATTATTTTAAAAAAATTATAAAATTTAAAGTTAGCGACCAAAGTTGATCGCTTATGAAAGGGGAAGCAAATAGAGACCAACTTTGGTCGCTAATCTGAGATCCAGATATAAAATTTTAATAATTATATTATTATTTAAAAAAAATATAAAATATAAATAAATATAATTTAAAATTAGCGACCAAAGTTTATCGCTTAAGAAAGGGGAAGCAGATAGAGACTAATTTTGGTTGCTAATCTGGGACCCAGTCGTAACGTTTAATAATTATGTTATTATTTTAAATATTTTATAAAATATAAAATAAATCTGATTTATAGTTAGCAACCAACTTTGGTCACTAATTTTGATTTCTGGTTAATTAGCGACCAAAGTTAGTCTCTTTTCAAGTCAACATTGGTCAAAATTAAAAATCATTTTTGTATTTACTATCTAAATAATATAAATGTAATTCGTTAACACTTTTGTAATACAAGAGATGAGTACACTAAAATATACTCTAACATACTATATATGTTGTTAAAATTGTACAACGAAGCGTGTTATATATATATATATATATATATATATATATATATATATATATATATATATATATATATATATATATAGACACACACACAGACACTTCACTGTAATACTATTAACGTATATATAACTTATTATATATATGTTAGTGTGTGTATATATATAACATTCATTCATCACTAGGTTATAAGTTGATAAATCAATTTACAAGTATATAAATCCCTAAAATAACCCGACCTGGAATTTGTTCAACTTTAAGTTTGTGCCTAACTTAGAAATATGTTCTGGAGATTTGATATTATTGGCATGGTTGGAGGCAAGTTAATAAACTATCAGGAGTTGAGTTTAAGAGGTGATTAATATTTAATTATGGATAAAAATCGAGAGAAGCTAATAGAGGCTATTCTTCTCTGGACAGACAACTTTATTAACTCAATTCACATGAGTTTTTATTTAGATATAAGCTAATAAGGTGTAATAAATGAATAATTTTGTGAAAGCAGGAAGTTTGCCTAACTTAGTTGAATAGTGTGGATGTAAATTCTTTCCACGATCATTTAGTCCTTACGATAAAATAATTTATGAAATGTTCGTAGGATGTTTAGGCGTGTTCTACTTTATTATCGTGATTGTGTACACGTTCGCATGACATAATTATGATTTTTAACAAATAAATCAAAGTACGCATTTGCGCGACTTTGGCCGAACAACCTTAATAATTAATAAAGTTGATAAATTGTGTATACATACACGTGACATGATTTCAACGCCTCAAAAAAAATAATTTACACACATGTAAACCGTTTCTATGATTAATTCCATAACGCCATAATTAGAAGCGGTAAAAGGTTAAACGCGCATAGGTTCCAAAAAACACGCAGTTAAACAAACGATTAAGCCAAGTATGATTAGAGCGACCATGCTAAAACCACGGAACTCGGGAGTGCCTAACACCTTCTTCCGGATTAACAGAATTTCTTATCCGGTCTTCTGATTTTTGCGGACTTTAAAACATAGTCAAATTTCCTCGATTTGGAATTTAAAATAAACCGCTGATTTAGAACACCATAAAATTATTCCAAGTGGCGACTCTGAATTAAATAAATCTCATTTCGAATAAAAAAACTCCCCTATCCCTCGGAAAAAGGAGGCGTGACAACACCAAAAGTAAAAATATTGAGTATTAATTAACAACATCCAAGATTTCATTGTCCAATAAAAAAAGCAAAAAGAATATTCCAATAAAGAAAAATTAAAAGTGAGAAAATAAAAATTAAGCAAAAGAGAGAAGTAAATTATAACATAACTATGAGAAGTATGAAGAGAACCCAACAAAGACGCCGAAAGGAAAAAAGGTATAAGAAAATTTCGGCCAAAAAATGGGAGGAACAAACCTGATTTTAGAACATCCAGCCGAGACGATAAGAAGAAACATCGAATTAAAAGGTTTCTTTACCTCAACTCTTAGGGTTTCTATGTCCAGTCCAAATTGGGGAATCACATAACAACTTTGTAGTAGAGAAGATTGAAAAGAGAAGACAGAACATTGGGTAAGTATAAAAAGAGCGGAGGAAGAAACTCGTGGTTGTAGAAATAATGGCCTCATAGTCATAGGTATAATTTATATCGTCATAGGTGAATTGACTAAATGGTCTCAACTTTTCATTAAATGACTTTAAGCAGCCATGTCAAAATTAAATGACTCTAAGCAGCCATGTCAAAACTCCAACTTTTCTATTTTATAGAATATGAAATTTATCAAGGTCCTCTTTGCACAAGTTCCTAAAAGCGTGACAAATTTTATATACCATACAAAACTAAAGTGAAGTACATAAATAACCCTCTAAGTGGATGGCCTTGATTTTTTATTCTTCTTGCGTAGAATTTCAAGTTTAATCTTGTTCCCTGAACAATACTTTTAAATTTTAACCTTAAAGCTTAGCCCATGGGCAGGCAATATCACCCCAAAGAGTATCATAGTTGTGCAAGTTTTTGACAAAATTATACTATTTGTGCAAATAATCCATAGAATTCCCTTTTAAATTTGAAGAATTAACTCAATTAGCTGTTCACTCAATTGCTTAAATTAAAAATAGTCTGAAGAGATATAATATATGTATAATTTATATTTAGTATGTGGATAATCGCGTATAATCAATACATAATCTATATATGAGGCTAGAAAAAGTAAACAATGAATGGCTATGGCTACTTGTGTAAAGATCCATTTTCCATGTAATGGGCTGGGTGAAAACAAGAAGAAAAGCCCAATCCTAACCGCTGTTTTTTCCGCTTAGATTCTTGCCAAAACCCTCCTGTGTCGCTAACTTGTTCCTCCTCTGCATCACTTTCCGCTTTCTGCAGCGAACTTCCCCAGTATCTCTTTTTCCGGCGGTATCAAAGTGTATGTTTCCTATTATTTTCACGTGTATATTTTCTTTTATACTCTCTAGTTGGACCAAAATACCAGTTTTTTTTTTTTTTGCATGATTTTAGTTGTTAAATACTTTAATGGCGTTTTTACTAGTTAATTAATGCTTAATTGCTTAACCCGCCGCTGCCACCTTATAATTTGTCAGTACCATGGCGGAGGTAGAAGAAAACCCTAATATAGTAGTTGCAGAAGAAGAGTCAATTAAGAAGAAGAGAAAGAGAAAGAGAGACAAGAAGAATAAAATGGCCATAGAGAAAGAGACGAAGAAGGAAGAAGAAAGCGAGGACAAAGAAGAAGAAGAGAATGAGGAAGAAGAGCAGCATAATGAACTGAAGGAGGATATTAAGAAAGAGATGAAGAGTGGTTCCGGTATTATGACTACGGAGTTGTTTTCTTCTCTTGAAATTTCTGAGCCCACTATGAAGGCCATCAACGACATGGGCTTTCAGCACATGACTCAGGTAAATTATAAGCTTTTGTAGTATTTTCATTAGCAGATATTAGCAAAGTGAAATACTTGGCGCTATGGTGAGATATTAATTTGGGATATGGAGAATTTACTAGTAATAAATTGAATGATGTTTTGGCTATGTTGATTCAGTCTACCGAGTGTACGCTAGAAACAAGATTCTCGTTCTATTGCTGTTCAGCTGCACCTGTTGCCAGTTGCTCGAATTGCAAATTTTTAGAAAAAGATCAGAACTTGATAAATAAATCTGTAATAACTGTCCATGAGGATCATCACCGTTTGATTTTATGTGTCTATTTTGGCAAACTGAATAGCTAACATTCATTCTTGATGAACATCTGGATCTTAATTGTTTCTCTTTGCTGTTGAAGATCCAAGCCAGGGCAATTGCTCCTCTTCTGGAAGGCAAAGATGTACTTGGAGCTGCAAGAACTGGTTCTGGTAAAACGCTTGCATTTCTGATACCAGCCGTGGAGTTGTTGTATAATGTCCGTTTTACACCTCGTAATGGAACTGGGGTTATTGTCATTTGCCCAACAAGAGAACTGGCTATACAGGTAAAATACCCAGTCTTCCCTGCCTTTCCTTTTTCTTTGTTTTTTCTTTTTGGTCTTTTGGTTTTTGCCTTTTTTAAATTGTTCTTTTTTTTTTGTGGGGTGTGTGTGTGTGTGTGGGGNCTTTGCCTGCATGCTTCTTCTGTCCTAACAAAATGACCTCCTGTTCGATATGTCCTTAAACAGACTTGACTTCTTTTAAATGTAAATATCCACATTTCAAACTAATATAAACTGATACTGCTTTAGATTATTTTCGAACTCGACTTTGACATCTTAATAGCTAGGAATTAGTATTTTCACCTCTCAAAACATTTTATAACCAAAATTGCACATAATAATCCATTAAAACATTTAACTCTTCATACTGTTGAGGCAAATTAGGTCTAGTTTATGGGGAGAATGAAGTAGCTTGTTTCTAGTCTTATCAGTTAAAGATAATTAAGGTATCCATTTCTGCTTTCGTTGAAAATCTGGGAACAAAGGTGTATGATTGGGTTGATTACAACTTACATAGAGGAAAATGGTATAGCCTTAAATTCTTAGCAGAAACGAGTTATTCTTCTGCGCTATTGATCCTATAACAGTTTAAAATCTCTTTTACTGACTTCCTGTGAGACTAATATAATCAGTGGGAAGTAGGGTAATGACAAAACCATTTTGTCACACTTCATCTTTGTCCAGTGTTAGATTGTTCATAGCATATCGGTACAATTTTTTTTACTGCGTACAGAACTGTTGCACAAATCCCGATTCTTGAAAATCATACATTACTATCACAAGTTTTTGTTTGTTTGACTATGTTGAATTTGTTCTTTATCAAAAACTATATTGAATTTGTTTAAGTAAACTATGAAAGTACTTCATTGTTGCCCATTCTAGAGTTTGTGTTTCAAGGCTAACTTACAGTTTTAATGACTCAGACACATGCTGTGGCAAAAGACCTTCTCAAGTATCATTCGCAGACTCTCGCCTTGGTTATTGGTGGTTCAGCAAGAAGAGCAGAGGCAGAGCGTATTGCAAAAGGGGCTAATCTCTTAGTAGCCACCCCTGGTCGACTTCTTGATCATCTTAGAAATACCAAAGGCTTCATTTATAAGAACCTAAAGGTACTTGTATCTTTCAACCAGCTAGTTATTTATTTCTGATGTCACTTCTTAGTATGATATCAGTTATTGTTCTCAATTTCGACCTATGATATTTATTAGAATTTACCTTACAATTTATTCATATCTTTTACTTGACCCAATCTTTTTCAAGCATGGATCCAAGGGTCGATGTGGTTTCTGAAATTAGTGCCTAAACTTGCAGTGTCTCATGATTGATGAGGCTGATAGGATTTTGGAAGCGAACTTTGAGGAAGACATGCAGCAAATCATTAAACTTCTACCAAAGCAGGTATTGTTACCTATGTTATTAGTCTTTTGAACACTATAGCTTTGTTAAATCCTTATCCACGATGATGGTCAATTTTAAGATTAAAATAGGTACAATTTCCTGTATTAGGCCTGCTTAATGATTTTAATTAGAACTAAGTAGAGTACAAACAGGCATTTGTTTGTCCTTGTAAGTTCTCAGTGATAGGATTTTGGAAGTTCTAGCAGAAATGCAGCCTCTTGCAGAAATGCAGGGTAAGGCTGCGTACAATAGACCCTTGTGGTCCGGCCCTTCCCCGGATCCCGCGCATAGCGGGAGCTTAGTGCACTGGGCTGCCCTTTTTTTTGTAAGTTCTCAGTGATGACTTTTCTCTACATTAAAATAAAGAAACTCATGGTTGATGTAAATGGTATTAAATCCACGCACATGCTTTATTTGCTATTGGAGTTGAGCGGAGTTTTTTTTCAACTCGTTAACTACCAATATGTGCAAAACACAGACATGACTGGTTAAAAAGCTCATGTATAACCTTTTTCCTAGCTTAATTTCTTGACATTATTACTCTGAAAATTGTGTTTGCAGTTTCTATATCTGGTAGTTCATTGCATGTCTTGTTTCTCAGTTATTCTTCTTATCTTATTATCAACTGTTGATGTATTTGTTATTCTGAGTTGACTAATATTGTAGCTGCTCTACAGGGGAGGCAGACTGCTCTCTTTTCAGCCACACAAACAAAAAAGGTATTCTAAAGCCTCAATTTTTTCATAGTCCTCTTAGCTGAAAAGCAAGTAGTAAATTCCTACTTTCAAGTGCATGTTTCTTTAACTTCAAACATAATTTTGGAAATAGAAAAGAGAAATAAGCATCACCATTAAGAGTCTACTGAAAGTAATACTTGTCATGTCATATATGGTAAAAACTTTTTTCCTGAATGAAGCCCCATTAACTTGTGAGTTTAAGGTTTTTTTTTTTTTTTGGCGAAATATAAATTTATGATAGTTTGAGAAAGTGAAAACGATCGACAGCAATATATAAAGCTCACTGAGGGACTCAATCGTTCATTGTTTTCAGGTTGAGGACCTTGCTCGCCTATCTTTGGACAAACCTGTCTACATTGATGTGGATGATGGGAGGAGGAGGGTATATACACACTCATATTTTTTCCTCCTAATATTTGTTTAATGTTAAAATCATCTTGTAAGTCTGTTCGAGTATATGGTGCAATTCAGGTTACAAACGAAGGGCTGCAACAAGGATACTGTGTTGTCCCAAGCGCTAAGAGATTTCTTCTTCTTTATTCATTCTTGAAGAGGAACCTGTCAAAGAAAATAATGGTTTTTTTCTCATCTTGCAACTCTGTCAAGTTTCATTCCGAGCTACTTCGCTATATCAAGATTGAATGCTGTGATATTCATGGGAAGCAAAAGCAGCAAAAACGAACTTCTACCTTTTTTGAATTCTGTGAAGCAAAAACAGGCATCCTGTTATGCACGGATGTCGCCGCACGTGGTCTTGATATTCCTGCTGTGGTATGTTGCTTCACCTCCTTGCACCCGTTACCAGTACAGTCCTTGGTCTATTGGCTGGAATCTGTATATGAAATCGGGGAGAGTGAATCTGTTTCACTGTTTCTCCTTTTCTTTTCTGAGGTTTTGCAGTGTTTGGGATTTTTTTTTTTGGAGGGGGGGAGATCTTCAGTCAAAGAAAGACAAAATGTTGTTGGTGCTCAATTCGTTCTGCGTCGATTATCTTGTCGTGCTATCATATGTAGTTCTCTATTTTATTGTTAACTGTTATTAGAAGTAGAACTTTTTTTACTGTACAACTTCTAAAGTGAGAAAAAACAGTGACATGTTCCTCATAACTAGTTGAAATATATATATCTGACAGCTCTCTCCCTCTGAAAGATAGTAAGGGAAGTATTGATTCTTGTTATGCCTCTCTTTCCAGGATTGGATTGTGCAGTTTGACCCCCCTGATGAACCCAAGGTACTAAACGCTTTACTTCAAAGTTGGTTACGAATTACGAAATTCTCGTTCCTTATGATTTGATATGCAAACCTTTACAGGAGTATATACACAGAGTTGGTCGAACAGCACGTGGGGAAGGTGCTAAAGGAAATGCATTACTATTCTTGATTCCAGAAGAATTGCAGTTTCTTAAGTACCTCAAGGTCTCTTCACGATCACACTTTTAAATTTACAGAATTATAAAACATCTCTTAGAACTCTAAACGTGTCATCAGAAGCATTGATTTGAAGCAGGAGTTGTTGTACTTGTAATTTGAAAATATGCTTACCAAGTATAAGCGAAATATACTTAATTATATCTGGTAAAAGCTCGGGCTAAAGGTTGGAGCTCGGCAAACTGATATTTACCATTTTGATTGTTAATTTTTCTAGAATTTTTTTGGCATTTCTTTAGAACTGTTTCCTAATGACATCGTGTTGTAATTGAGTAGAGCAATTGAGTTTTTTAGTATATATAATTTTGTTAAATTGTGAGTTCTCTTTGATAGTCTAATGTGCATATATGCATGTGCTTTTACGACAGGCGGCAAAAGTGCCTGTAAAAGAATATGAATTTGATCATAAGAAGGTGGCCAATGTGCAGTCACTCCTGGTAAATCTGTGACAGCTGCTTGTATTTTTTATTTATTTATTATTTAGCCAATTCAGTATGTTTCTTATATAGCTTATGAGGACCTTGGTGTTTAAAGAATGCAACAATTTATTTCAGGAAAAATTGGTCGCAAATAACTATTACTTGAACCAGTCAGCTAAAGAGGCATATAGGTCCTATATACTAGCGTATAATTCTCATTCCATGAAGGAAATATTCAATGTTCACCGACTTGATCTACAGGTATGTGATCTTGCTTCCTTTTCCAATGTTGTGGTGGATACATTCTCATAGACATGTAATATTTAAGAAATAAGATAACATATGACTCTAGTTATAAACTATAAAGACTTTCATTTAGTGCAATACCTTTTTAAATAAGGTAATATGGTTTCATCAATTAGGATACAGAGGGATGAAAGAAAGACATGGTTATTCTGGTGTGTAGGACGTATTTATGTCCTCTCATAACACGCATGTAAACTGTGAAGTTAGGCTAAAAGCCAAGAAGTTGTAAAGTTTAGGCCCCTTATAAGCACAATGCTTGTACAACAAAGAGATATGAATCTTGAAATTGTGGCGTAAGCAAAAATTTTGGACAGAATATGCAGAAAGAGGACAGAATATACAGAGAGGATCACATATGCTTTGCAGTAAAGAATAATAACACGGAGAATGTTTTACAAACTCTCCAGCTAGACTTTGATGGTAAAGGTAGGGTGGGCCTATCGCTCTAGGAATTGATTAATTAACTCTATTATGGTTTTATACAACAGGTTATATTTTCTTGATCGAACAATTGAAACTACTGCCAGTTAATACATATGAAAAGTATGGTTTCTCTAAGCCTTAGTTGTGTGCTTGCACTACTATAACTTTTTTTGTTATCTGTGTTCCCCCGTGAGGAGTATTTTTTCGCACTTATTTGTTTCAGCCAATAATCTTTTTACTGTTGGGCGTGGCTGAAGTTATATTTGCATTTTCTTTGAATTAGGGTATTCATCCATGTTACTTTTATTACGCCTTTAAAATTTCAGACCTACAGTTCCCCTTTTAAATAGCATTAGTAACAAATTCAAGTCTTCTAAGTTCCAACTTGAGGACGAAATGAATCACTGAGAAAGTGGTACTGTCTTCCTGTACCTAGTAAAAATTGCAGGACTGCTTTGTTATCTCTGATTTAAATTTATATGGCAATGTTTAAGTTGGCTCTTACTCTGTTGCTGCACTGGTGGGATGCGACACATTGGGCATGCGATATTTTCTATCTACAGTTTAGGATGTTATATTCTACGCACTGATTCTAAATGCTGGAGCTGCATTTGTATTTGACTTCTAAAATAATAAGTTAAGAGTTACTGTGATCCAGAAAGTAGTAACAGATAAAATGGTGTTTGGCAGGCTGTAGCTTCTTCGTTCTGCTTCTCTAATCCTCCAAAAGTACACCTCAACATAGATAGCAATGCATCCAAGTTCAGGAACAAAAAGCGTAAAGTTGAGGGAAGCCGAAATGGGTTCAGTGATAACAATCCTTACGGAAAGAAAGGAAGTGACGATACGAGGCAGTTTGTAAGATATTAGATCATCATATGCAGCAGCAAAGGTTTCTGCACCAGATGCATGTTAACATGTATAATTTTTCTCTAATGTACTTTTTATGTGGAAGAGTTCATAGTTGCCTAGTTGAGGCATTTTGCTTTGTTATGGATGGCTATGGCACTTCGAGTTTTCTGGATTAGGTCCACATTTTTGTCCTGGCATTGCCAAAGAATCTTTTCTTGTTTATTTATTTAGTTATGAGACGAACGATTTACTTATGATAAAGATTGATTATGGCGAGGTGAGTTAAATTGTTTTGCTGTCGTTTGCTTAATCAGCTTATTACTGTAAAGGTATGGTACAGGTTGTTTTGTTTTATAAATAGTGGCTTCCAAACTTAGTAGCTTATTTTTGGCGTATTATCACTTTTAGCCCGGGTCAGAAACTATTTACATCTGATAGCCAAAAAAGTTATACGAAAAAGTGTATAAAATTTGTATACAACATATAGAGAAGTGTGTGTGTGTATATATATATAAATTTTATAGATTTTTTTTGCAGTGGTTATACAGTGTTATTTTTCCCATACTTGTAAATTTTGACCGAACAACTATTAGAGAAAAGTTGCAAATACTGAAAAAATAGGAGGAAGTCATTTTTTTACTCAAAAAAATAAAACAAGTGTTACCTTATTGTTTTATGTCATTAACGATAATTCAGTTAAACAATTATCAAACATGTTCTTTTAAATTGGAAATTTGACGCACAAGGTATTTTATTTTATCCTCTACCCAATCTTTCTATTACAATTAATCCTCCTGTGAATTTGAAGGAGCTTGATGACATCAAATTCACAACGTGCACTGTAGAGAAAGTGACATGATTCCATTAAGAACAACTGCCATATTCTTATTGAACTATAAAACAGCAAAACATGAATTAATTTTATCATTTCAAAAGGAGAGTTGTTTTGATGCTGTAAAATCTTCTTACCTTTCGTTATTGTTCCGTGGTGCTTAACATTGAATAAAAGAAAGGAAAATAAAATCATTGGAGTTTGATATATATAGCTGATAACCCCGCTAAATTACTGATGTCTTCTCTTTAATGGTAAAGAGAAGGTGTGGTTAATACATTGAAAACTTAAGAAAGTAATTTTTTAATGTGGTCCTGCTCCTAAATGAATTTTTAAAAATTGTAACTACTTATCCACAAAACAGTGTGTGCATGTTGATTTTGTCAGTGTTATTTCTAGAAAAAAAGGAAAACTTCTAGTAGACTGCAATGCCCTTCCAAAAGAATAATAAATCTGCCCCATGTGAAATACAATAATACCGTAGTCTATCATTGGAAACAAGACAAAAATTTATATAAGTCGACCGACGTAAAAGATAAAAACAATAAAATAATATTACCCTTTTAATTTTAATTAATAAAGAAAAACTTCCTTAGCCTCTAATATGGACCTGATCTCCTTCCTCCCAACGCAAAAACTAATTACTCATTTAAAAATACATATTAAATATTGACCAAACACTTGTCGTACACGGCACACGTTACTTGAAACCATTACCAAATCCTTCACGAAACCATTTTAGTACAAAGGTCAAAATAGGAAATTAAAGACCAAAGGGACTGACTCTGACTGTATCCAAGGAACCCAAACCCCGTAGAGCCATTAACCGCCAACTCACGCCTTCCCACGCAAGTAATTGAAAAGGAGAAAAAAAAGTCGGCTCATAAAAACAGAGTGCTATCCCAAAAATTGTGAAGAAAAGGAAACCAACTTCACCGCCCACTTAAAACCCCAAGGAGTAATAAACTTGTGGCGGTGTTTACCGTTGGCTTTCTTTCTTATTAATTTCTTCATTTCTTCATTCTTTTCTCCCAAGTTATTAAGCTAAGTAATCCTACTTCTTCTTTGATTTGGATTTTGCTCTACAATAACTATATAATTCTCCATCCTTTTTTTTTTTTTTTGAGTTCATAGTTTATGATTCCGCAATGTGCTTTTAAGTCTGTCTTTTTCTTCTTCACCTTTTAATTTCCTAAGCAAGTATTGATTCTTGCTGATCTTTTTTACATTGTGAATATTCTCTTTTCCTTACTTTACAATTCTGCATTGGTTCTTTCCTTAGCGCGGTTCAATTACATTCATTCAGAATTTGATTCCAATGCTTACCTATTGATTCAAATTCTCTACGAAACAGTTAGATTTACCAAACTCTCCTCCCTCGAATACTTTTTCTTCTCTTATTCCAATAATTCTGCAATGGAGAACTTTGTGAAACCTCACTTCTTCTCTCTTCTTCGTGGGGAAGCAACAGTTCAAGAATACCCCAATAATCGCAAGATTTTGGCTCCTCTCAATATGTACCAACCAAAATCTGAACATCAATCCGCTGAATCTACAAGCTCAAGCAATGATGACGTACAAAATCCAGAAGTTTCTGATTCAGAGAGTTCGGTTATTGGCTCGAAATATCAAGAAAAAAACACCGGTTTGATGAGAATTGATGAAGCCGATAAGGTATACGGAATTATCAGAGACAAGTTTATGTCGGGTTTGGGTGCTTTTGGAGCATCAACGCAAATTACGGCAATTCATAAGGAAACTTGCTCTAGTTTCACAAAACAAGCAAAGCTTCAATCCTTCCTTATTTTCTCAAAAGCTGTGGAGAAAAAATGCGGAGGGAATAATGCTAATGTGAAATACGCTTGGTTTGGAGCTTCGAAAGATGAAATCAACAATATATTTTCACATGGTTTTGTTCCTTCTTCGAAAAATGGAGCTTATTCTCACGCCATATGCCTCTCTCCTGATAATTATCCTCTTGATTGGTACTTACTTGAAATTCATCTTTTTTTTCTTTTTTTTTTTCCTTCTGATTTAGAGGTTTTCAATTTATTTCCCTTTTAATTGATATTTTTTTTTTTGGCAGTCTGCAAAATGCTGTTGCTGATAAAAATGGGATAAGGCATTTACTGCTTTGTCGTGTGATACTGGGAAGAAGTGAAGTTGTACATCCTGGAACAGGACAATGGCATCCGAGTTCTGATGAATTTGACACTGGCGTTGATAATTTGCTTTCTCCTAGAAAGTATATTCTGTGGAGTACAGATATGAATAGTTATGTGTTCCCAGAATTTATGGTCAGTTTCAGAGTCACCTCTCATGTCAAAGGTGAGCATACTTAACAGTACCTTAAGCATAAAGGAGAATTAGTGGTGTTTCTATAATTTAGAATATTTAGAGGATTGTTAATTTTTGGTATGATTTGTGCAGAGTCTCAAAGGAATGGAGTTCCTAGTAAAAATCCAAATTCACCTTGGATTTCATTTCCTGCACTGATTTCTGCTCTATCAAAGGTTTTGCCGCCTCACACTATCAAATTGATTACGAAATATCATAGTGATCATAAGGTATGCGCTTGAAGCTCTTTGAATTTTCTTTTTAGTATGTGTCTATATATTCTTTTGTCCAGTTGTTCACATCTAGTTCTGTTCTTTAGGAGAGGAAGATGACGAGGCGAGACTTGATTCAGCATGTGAGGAAATTAGCAGGAGATGACTTGTTAACTGCAATCATCAAGTCCTGCAAGTATAAGGTATAACCTGCATCAAATCATATGTTTGTTTAACAAAGTGTGGAATGAGTAAATATTACTGAATGTGTTTGACAATGTTAGCACGTAATTCACTTGTCCAACCCTGTATCACCTAATTTTATCTGTTCTTTGTTTGAATGAAGTATTCAGTTGACTGGAAAGAAGCTGCAAATTCTGTTTTCAGGATACTATTTTAGTCCCTTTTGCTAAATGAGCTCAATTTAGGGATAAGGTTGTTCATGATCTACTTGATGTTCCAGATATTCGGCTTCTCTTTGTTGTTCCTCTAGTAGAGACTTGCTTTCCATTTCAGTTAAATACAACTCACGAACTTTTGGCTCCAGAAATGTTCTATCAAGTTAGTCAAGTGGTTTTTAATGAAGTAACTTGATTTGGATTACTCTTATCATGTCATGTGGAAAGTTAGGTCATCCTCACTACTATGAAGTTTGGCCTTCGCTTGAATAAATGGCTTCTCGTTGTGAAGTTGGGGAAGTACCAAGTAGTCCCAACATAGAGGATATTATGGTAGTTTAGTATAGCCATGTAAACTATGCAACTCTCGTGATTGCGCCAAAAGACTAAGCTGAAAAACCTAAGGCTTCCTAGATAGACTAAGGAGAGGAAGGGAGCTTATTCAGCCTTAATGATGTTCTTATATATAGAGGACTCCAGTTTTAGTTAATTGATCGCTTAATTTTCTTCGAAAGAACATTGTTCCATGATCAAGTGTTTGAAACAGTATTTACTGCCAGTTCTACATAGCCTAACAACGTATAGCATAAAGCTTAAATAACCTGCAAATTCATATGTTTGCGTCATGTGTCATCGAAGGGAAAGCTCTACTCTTTTACAGGCCACATAGCTTATTCCCCTTGAAAACATCCTGAAACTGATATTTTAAGTTGTGCCTAACAGTCAAAACTAGGATGCCCTTGTTAGTTTTTGCACAAATCATTGTGATGATTAACTGATATGGTTGTCCTCGACTTCTCGCAGAACAATAAAGGATCAACCGGGATCTCATCCAACGTCAGCTCAATTCACTCTGAACAACGAGGTGGAAAAAGCTGTGCTTGCAAAAAGAGTTGTTGAGTAATTTTCTTGAAGAATATATGGACGGAGACAGAAAGAATGAAGCTTTGATCCCTGGGATGAAAATGATACCACCTAACAAATTAGTATTTCAAATAGCTCAATTCCCCTCTAACCTGTGTTCCTGTATCATCTCTTCACACACTGTTTTTTGCTTTGTAGCCTCAAAGTTGTCTTAGAGTAACAGTGTCTCCCAATGTAATAGATAGTTGTAACAGTTCCCAGCTGATCAATTCTTGTTGATGCAGAGTGAAACAGAAATTGCTATCCAATTATTCAGGCTGCAACATCTTGTATTATCTTCTAGTGCACAATCCAATATCTGCAGGAGTGGCGATACAATCCATCTCAGAACTATCAGTAACTCGTAAAAGCCAAAATTTCTCAGTTGTTAGTACTGGACATGGATTGAGGAAGTGAACTTCAATTAATGCTTCAAATTGGCCAAAATAGCAAACAGTAAGCCCAGTTAAGTCGACTGGGGAATTTGGAGGGAAAATCATATTTACTCAAAAGAAAAACGTTGTCCATGTCTTGAAAAGCTACAGTGATGTATCTAATGGATTGAACAGAAGAGAAAAAAAAAAGAACAAGCTAAAATTGTATAAAAATAAATTACTTTATGGGGTGTCCGTTCCTTATATCTTCACGTTTTATTAAAGAAACTTTAATAAAAAAAAGTGGCCCAATTTTGTCCCTTACAAATTAGTATGCGTCAAAATTAGGCTAATATTCCTGTGCCTAACAAAAACCTACTATACTTAAGATTCTTGAGCTACAAATACCGTGAAGTCATTAGGGTTTTGTTGTTTGACCAATAAATGATAATCTTTGGTTAAACTAATTAATAAGTAACTTAGACGGGTCAATCCTAGTTAGAGCTAAGTACTTCCATATCCGTGATGGATAATACGAACAGTGGTATGGTTGAATAAAAGCGTTAACAATAAATGTGGCTGGATGCAATAGTATGCAAGTAGATCAAGCAATAAATAATATTAAATGAAAATAAATGTAAATAGAGAGGAAGATTTACCCAATATTGAAGAAGGTGAAAGATTCCTTTCTCTGACAATGATGAATGACAAAAGTATGAGAGAATATTGTGCACTTTCTTGGATCTGATAGAAATGACAATAGATAATCTATAAAAAGGTTGAATCTCTTCTAAAAGTGGTTCTTTGTATTCATTCTGAGAGCTTATCCTCTTACAAGTGTTCTTATCATATGGAATATTACATGTCTTTTTTCCCCTTCTTTCCTTACATTTATATGTGATATTTTCAGTAAACCTTAAAGTATAATCAAAGAGAATATTCAGCGGAATATTCCCTCTAAAGATACCAGTACAAGACTAGCCGTTATTTCTAACTAAACTACTCGACCTCGGCCACGGCTGATCGCTGAGCTGTTCGAAACATGCAATTGCTAGTCGACCACGACCAGATCACTCGTAATGGTTTGTGAGTCGCTCTTCACGTCCATTTCTACACGACTCTATCCTCAATCTAGTTTTGACCCATACAGTTAGTCCCTCCGCTTATTTAGGTCGCCCTTTGGTCGACCTCGTTGAGCGGACTCCGTTGGTCGTGATAGGGAAATTCATATAGAGAAGATCGAATGAGAAGGATCTCGCACGAGATGGCAACGTGGCGCTTTAAGAACCACAACTCACTGTGACATTAGCTTAGGGTGACATCACTACTGCAAGCATCATCATTACGCGTCTTCCCAAAGCGCTACTTTGTTTCTCGTGCCTCTGCCGTTTCGGTTCCTGTACACCTGACGTTTGGATTCTCATGCACCTAACAGTTGGCGTTCTCGATTCGAGTGTATGCTTTCTATAAATACAGGAGGAGGGATCTGAGTTACCCTTTCCATTTTTCTGAATTCTGAAAGTTTACTCTTCTCCCTCTTCTTCTTCTTGTGTTCTGGCCCTAATTACCTTCATCCTTCGCACTTTCCGATTCCGATGATCTTGGCAATTTCTTCTCCCTTCCGAGATCATATTCTCAACACTTACGATTAATCAAATATGGCCAGCACTTCCCCTATTTCTGGTGTTTCGTCTGAACCAACGCCATTATCAGTGAGGATGCCTCCTCATGAAGATGATGTTGCTGCCCTTGCCGAAGACAAAAACTTTCCGACCGTGGAGAAGATCATTCCTCGCAACGATAAAGCTAGGTCGAATTTCTCAAAATCGGCTACAAAAGAACCTGAGCCCATATTTTCTGAACTGGATGCTCGCCTTGGCCGAAC
This sequence comes from Nicotiana paniculata, assembly GCA_005239505.1. Lineage (NCBI taxonomy): Eukaryota > Viridiplantae > Streptophyta > Magnoliopsida > Solanales > Solanaceae > Nicotiana > Nicotiana paniculata. The sequence goes on from ML331535.1 coordinate 36,733, forward strand.
TTAGGGCTAAGTACAGTATTCCAGCCCACATCGACCTGGTTCCGGATGGTAGTGACGTAGTTCAAGCCCACACCTTTTACGCGTACCCATTCCGGGTGGGCTACTCTCTTCCTCTTCTCTCGCTGGCGGAAGAACTCTGTCGATATTACAAGGTCTGCCCGCCCTAGCTCTCCCGTACATCTACAAACTCTTTCTGATGCTGACGAAGTATGCGGAGCTGGCCAACCGTGGAGTCTCTATTCGTCATCTGCTACACCTATTTGCACCAAATTTCCTCAGAGGTACGATGTTGCATCTTCGCCATTTGACCAAAAAATGATAATCTTTAGTTAAACTAATTAATAAGTTACTTAGACGGGTCAATCCTAGTTAGAGATAATTACTTCCAGATTCGTGATAGATAATACAAACAATGGTATGGTTTAATAAAAGCTTTAACAATAAATGTGGCTGGATGCAATAGTATGCAAGTAGATCAAGTAATAAATAACATTAAATAGCAATAAATGTAAATAGAAAGGAATATTCACTCAATATTAAAGAGGGTGAATGATTCCTTTCTCTAACAATGATGAATGACAAAAGTATGAGAGAAATTGTGCACTTTCTTGGATTCGATAGATATGACAATACACAACAACAACAACCCAGTAAAATTCCACCAGTAGGGTCTGGGGAGGGTAAAGTGTACTCATACCTTGTCCCTACCCCAGAGGGGGTAGAGAGGCTGTTTCAGGGAGACCCTCGGCTCAGAGACAATAGCTCTGTGACAACAAAACCTGAAAAATAATATCAGCAACGTGAGAGACAATAAATAATTGAGAAAGCAGTAACACAAATATTATGCAAAAGTGTGAAACACAACATAATTCTCTAGCAAAGCTAGACAAACTACTATCATACTCGTCGGTACAAAGAGGGAAACCGGGACAAAGAGGAAAATCGCTCGACTACCCTTTAACCTACAACCTTAATGCTCGACCTCCACACCTTCCTATCAAGAGCCATGTCCTCGGAAATCTGAAGTCGCGCCATGTCCTGTCTGATCACCTCGACCCAATACTTCTTAGGCCGCCCTTTACCTCTTATCGTATCTTCCAAAGCCAACCACTCACACATCCTAACCGGGGCATCTAGGCTTCTCCTCTACACGTGTCCGAACCATCTAAGCATGTTTCCCGCATCTTGTCGTCCACCGGAGCCACGTCCACCCTCTCCCGAATATCTTCATTCCTAATCTTATCCAGTCTAGTGTTCCCACACATCCATCGCAACATCCTTATTTTTGCTACTTTCATCTTCTGGATATGTGAATTCTCGACTGGCCAACACTCAGCCCCATACAACATGGCCGGTCTAACCACCGCTCTATAGAAATTACCTTTGAGTTTCGGTGGCATATTCTTGTCACACAGGACTCCAGACGCTAACCTCCATTTCATCCACCCCACCCAATACGGTGCGTAACATCCCCGTCGATCTCCCCATATCCCTAGATAATTGACCCTAAGTACTTAATACTTTCTCTCTTGAGGATGACCTTTGAGTCAAGCTTGACTTCCACGTCCGCTTCCCCCGTCACGTCGCTGAACTTACACTCCACATATTCCGTATTAGTCTTACTTAACTTGAAACCTTTAGACTCTAGGGTCTGCCTCCATGCCTCCAGTCTCCCATTAACACCGCCTCGCGTTTCATCAATCAGAACTATAGTAAACAACATACACCATGGCACCTCTCCTTGAATATGGTGTGTCAATGAGTCAATCGCCAGGGCAAATAAGAATGGGATGAGTGCAGATCCTTGGTGTAACCCAATAACTACCGGAAAAGGCTTTGAGTCACCTCCCAGAGTCCTAACCCGAGTCATATCTCCCTCATACATATCCTTTATTGCCCTAATGTAAGTCACCGACACACCTTTCACCTCCAGACATCTCCAAAGAACATCCCTTGGGATCTTGTCATACGCCTTCTCTAGGTCAATAAACACCATATGAAAATCCCTCTTCCTATCCTTGTATTGTTCTACCAACCTCCTGATAAGGTGGATAGCTTCCATAGTAGAACGACTCGACATGAACCCGAACTGGTTTTCCGATATAGACACCGCCCTCCTTACGCTCCCTTCCACCACCCTCTCCCAAACTTTCATGGTATGACTTAGTAACTTGATACCCCTATAGTTGTTACAATTCTGGATATCACCTTGGTTCTTGTACACCGAAACCATTGTACTCCACCGCAACTCATCAGGCATCCTCTTCGTCTTGAAGATAACATTAAACAACCCAGATGAGATTCCAGTAGAGTTTTGGAGATAATCTATAAAAAGGTTGAATCTCTTCTAAAAGTGGTTCTTTGTATTCTTTCTGAGAGCTTATCCTCTTACAAGTGTTCTTATCATATGGAATATTACATGCCTTTGCCCGCCTTCTTTCCTTGCATTTATATGGGATATCTCCAGTAAACCCTAAAGTATAATCAGAGAGAATATTCAACGAAATATTCCCTCTAAAGATACCAATACAAAACTAGTCGTTATTTCTAACTAGACTACTCGACCTCGGCCACGACTGATCGCTGAGCAGCTCGAAACATGCAATTTCTAGTCGACCAAGACCACACCACTACTTCACGTCCTTTTCTACAAGACTCTATCCTCAATCTAATTTTTATCCATACAGTTAGTCCCTTCACTTATAGGGAAATTCAGATGGAGGAGATCGAATGAGAAGGATCTCGCACAAGACGACAACATGGAGCTTTAAGAACCACAACTCATTGTGACGTTAGCTTAGGATGACATCACTGCTGCAAGCATCATCATTACACGTCTTCCTAATGCGCCGCTTTGTTTCCCGTGCCTCTGCCATTTCGATTCTTGTGCACTTGACATTTTGATTCTCATGCGCCTGACGGTTGTCATTCTCGATTCGAGTGTCTGCTTTATATAAATACAAAAGGAGGGATATGATTTACCCTTTCCATTTTTCTGAATTCTGAAAGTTTACTCTTCTCCCTATTCTTCTTCTTGTGTTCTGGACCTAATTACATTCATCCTTCGCACTTTCCGGTTCCAGTGATCTTTGCAATTTCTACTCCCCTTTGAGATCATATTCTCAACACTTACGGTTAATCAAAGATGGCCCACTTCCCCTATTTCTGGTGTTTCCTCTAAACCAACGCCATTATCAGTGAGGATGCCTCCTCATGAAGATGATGTTGCTGCCCTTGCTGAAGCCGACAACTTTCCGACCGTGGAGGAGATCATTCCTCGCAATGACAAAGCTAGGTGGGATTTCTCAAAACTGGCTATAGAAGAACCTGAGCCCGTACTTTCCGAACTGGATGTGTGCGCCTTGGCCGAACTTAGGGATAAGTACAGTATTCCAGCCCACATCGACCTGGTCCCGATTGGTAGTGATGTAGTTCAAGTCCACCGTCCTGGGTATTGTGCCTTTTACGCGTACTCGTTCCGGGTGGGCTACTCTCTTCCTCTTCTCCCACTGGCGGAAGAATCTGTCGATATTACAAGGTCTGCCCGACCCAACTCTCCTCGTACATCTAAAAACTCTTTCTGATGCTGACGAAGTATGCAGATTTGGCCAACCGTGGAGTCTCTATTCGTCATCTGCTACACCTCTTTGCACTAAATTTCCTCAGAGGTACAATGTTGCATCTTATCCATCGTGGGACCAAAGGACTGGTCGTGAAAATGGATGACAGGGCCAACCGCCGTTTCAATTTCCACTTCTTCTACGTTGAAACTTAGCATGTGGTGACGAGCCCCAGCAGATTCCCCGAAGTATGGAACTTTGCTCGTAGTATCTCTCTTAACTGATTTCTCATATTATCTTGATTTGTCGACGACCTAATTGCTCTCCCTCTTCTTTTGTGCAGCCAAAAAAGAGCCTCCTATATTGGTCGTTGATATTCGAGACTGGGTAAGACAGATTTTTCCCTGCACGGTGGGGGTTCGTGAGTTGTCGTCTTTCCATAAGAAGTTTGGTCGTAGGCCCTCTGCGGCTGGTGAGTTTTCGATTTGGCCCTTCATTAATTCTGCGTTAAAATCATTATCCTTTTCCTTCTTTTCTTCAAACTGAATTTCTTTGGTACCAGGTCGGAGGGCTTCAACGAAGAAGAAGGCTCCTACCCCTTCCTTCCACCAGTCGGGTGCTTCTACGGGGTCGTTGCTTTTTACGGTCGTAGGCGAGCCTACTCAGACTGTGGCTCCTTCCCAGACCCTGATCCCACGCGGACCTAGTCGCCGAACAACGGCTCCGTCGTCAAGGACTTCAACTTCCCGTGTTCTGCACTTGGTGAACGAGTCGTCACCGGATAAGGAGGAAGAAACTCCGTTAAAGAAGCGGAGGGTAGAGCTTGATGGCGAGTCGGTGGGAGCTGAAGGGTTTATAGGGGTGATCCTGACCAGGCCACGGCTGCGTCCGAGGACGGTGTGTCCTTATACACCGAGATTCTGCCCCCTTCGGAAAATGTGGAGATTGTTGCCTTGGCTAATACCATTTTGGAAAGAGGAGAATGAGTTGAGGCGGTTGAGGTCATTCCGATGAGTTATCCATCACCATCGGGGCACACCAGTGTCCCTTTTTCTGCCAAGGTGAAGGGAAAGAACGTAGCCGTAGACAGTTACGAGTCTAGTTCTAACATCGACCCTGAGGAGGTTCAGATGTATAACGAAGGGTTTACTCGGGTGGAGGTGAGGACGGAGCGGACCAGTCATAGTATAATAATCCCCCTTGACCTAGACTTGTTAAAGCGCACGGAGAGTGTGGTCCCTGACTTGGGTCCGCTCTGTTCCCGTGCCGAGGAAAGGACATTACAGACGTTGGACGACGACGCCCTATCTTTGGGCATATCACGAATGGCTCTACGGGTAAGTATTCCGATTGTTGCTCTTTACATCTTCTCTTTTTCTCCTTTATTTTTACCAACTTCTTGCTCATGTTTCCTCTTTGCTCGACCCTTATTTTTGAAATTGAGTGTGCCCATTGGGAAGAAAAGAGGAGGGCTATCTTCAAGAGAATGGAGTCGAAGTACCGTGAGTATCGCTCCAAATATCTCGAGCTATGCCTTCGACTCGGCACATATGGCAACTTCCAGTCTCTTAGGGACGAGCTGAGGTAGAAAGACGAAGAGCTCGTGAGGGTCAGCCAAAAATGCAGCAAGCTCGAGGGGTCGCTCAGAGCCAAGGAGGACGAGCTTGAGGTGAGCAGGGGGTTGCGGCAGAATGTTCAGATCTTCAGACTCAAATTGCATCCCTGCAGGCTGAACTTGAGCAAAGTTCGACCCAGTCAATGCCTTGAGCAATGAGCTGGTTGAGACGAAGTCGGAGCTAGTCAAGGTCGAGGAAGCAAGGAAGGCGGATTTGGCCAGACTGGTAACGACAGAGGAGGTCTTTCGTGTCCTTTAATTTGAACGGGCGAATGAGTCTGAGGCGGCCGCGCTTAGGGAGGCCAGGCTCGATGAGCGGATTGGCGGACTTGAATGAGATATTTCTAATTTGAACGATCAAGTCGCCGCTCTTGAGGCCGAGAGGGTGAAACTTTTTGCGCGACCATCCTCCTCTCGCACTTCCTCCTTTCCCGATGTGCCGCGGGACTCGTACAAGAAATGGATCCATGCCTAGGCCCGGTTAGATATTTTTAGGGACTTGATGGCGGAAAAAAAGGGTTACTAAAGTCGAATTTTAGGGTGCTCGTGCTAAGGCGCGTGAAGCTCGAGTTGCCTGTGGTTTTGATCCTACTACGCCGAGGGCGGATAGTGGCGAGGATGAACTGGACGCGATCGAGCAAGATGCTTGGTATGACGACGAGTACCCATATGGTGGAGAGGGCGACAGTGATGAAGGTGGATATGACGCGGAGTAGTACTTTAACTTTGTAATTTGCTTTTGTCTTCTTTCTTTATTGTGTGGGCGTCTTTATGGCCTTTTGTAAGTATACTTTTTGGAATGAAATGATCATACATCTTGTTGTACGTTATTGAATCTTTTCTTTTTGTTTGAACATTTTCTTCAAATGATTGCTTCGATTAGAAGAACTGTGTCGGTATGTGCTAACATGGTCGAGTATATCTTTGATTGAATCTGGGTGAATTCCCATGTCGCCGTAATTAACTCAAACAAAGTTAACTTGTAAATCGAACTCAAGTTAGGTTGAGTATGATCTGAGTTCGAGTGCGGTCGAATATAACTCCTTACTAATTCGAGCGAGATCGATGTGAGGTAATTCGGGCGAGATCTAATGTGACTCGTAATTAGTTCGGACGAGGTCAATTGTAGGTTAATTCGAGCAAGGTCGAATGTTATTCATAATTTAATTCGAGCGAGGTCGAATGTGAGTTAATTCGAGCGGGGTCGAATATGAGTTAATTCGAGCGAGGTCGAATGTTACTAGTAATTAATTTGAACGAGGTAGAATGTGAGTTAATTCGAGCGAGGTCGAATATTATTCACCATTTAATTAGAGCGAGAAAAAATGTGAGTTAATTCAAGCAGGGTCGAATATGAGTTGATTCGAGCAAGGTCAAATATTACTCCTAATTAATTCAGATGAGGTCGAATGTGAGTTGATTCGAGCGAGGTCGAATGTGATTTAATTCGAGCGAGGTCAAATGTGAGTTAATTTGAGCGGGGTCGAATGTTACTCATATTAATTCGAGCGAGGTCGAATGTGAGTTGATTCGAGTGAGGTCGAATGTTACTAGGAATTAATTCGAACGAGGTCGAATGAGAGTTCCTTGATTGGTGTAGTGTTTAAACTTGGTGGAGACAGGTGAACATCATGTGTTCGCATACTTTGCTTGCATATATATACATTGGAGAAGTTTACATGTTATTGTTTTTCGGACTGGTATTCCAGTCTCAGCCTATCTAGTCCTTTCATTGGTTGACCTGGAGAAGTATTTGAGGTGTAGAGCGATGAACTTGTACTTAACTTAGATTTTCCCTCTTCGCCACCTCGTTAAAAACCTCCCCGAGAAAATCCAATTGGGACAAAACTCAGGTGAGGTAAAAAGAGTACGGCTCGGAGAACATCTGTCCTTAGAAGTTGAAGTACTTGAGGTGGGCGACGTTCCAAATGTTTGGTAGTAATTTTCCTTCCATTTTTTCTAGTTGGAACAATACTTTGCTTGCCGCTGCCGTAATTTTGTACGGACCGTCCCAATTGGTCCCCAGTTTTCCTTCCGTGGATCCTTTGTTACACCTCATGTTTTCTACGTGGAAGTACGCCATAAGTAATTGACGTAAGCTGGAAAATGAGATTATTTCGAGATTATAAGTATTACGCTACTTCAAATAAGTGATCAATAAATTCGTGAAGGTGAGAGGTAAGAGAATCAAAGGAAATGAATTTCGTAAAAATTTGGCATATTGGGATAAAAATGGGCCGAGCATTAATACCCGATATTTATGGACTAGTACCATACAAGGTATCATATGACCATAATAGTATGATGTATAAGGGTGTATTAAAAATAAGTAGTATTTTAAGTAATTTGGAATAATTCTTAATTACGTGGGTATTTGATTATTTATTAATTAGTGAGAGATTAATAAATTATTAATTAATTAAAAATTGGATAAGTTTAAGGAACCTTACCTTTAACGTGGCAGCGTGCCACTTTTTGGACAAATGACTCTTAGTCATTTAGGCATGGTGGCAAAGAGATGTGTTAATCACATAACACTTCCTTTCTATTATCTTGAACACTTTCATTACATCAAATCCCTATAAAAATTGCTACCAAAACTCTACAATCAGTTCTAAAATACAACATTAACATGATTTTCAAGAAATTCCTACAAGATTTCAATCAAACCTCTCGCAACCAAACAATTATAACGAGAATTGTTAGAACCATAGCAACGTAAAATTTTGCAGTTCTAAAGGAGTACGATGCAATATTTTTCAAGAATATTATACAGATTTTTTCCTACTCCAGGTATGTTAAGGCTAAGCCTTTCCTTCTTTTTCAGCATGATCTCGTCATTACATAAGTTTGATAACGAGTCATAAAGAAAAATTCATATCCCGAAATTTACATATATTTTCCTAGTCTTGTAAGTGATAGTATTCTCCTTATTGGAACTTCATATTCAATTGAGTAATTCCTTCTTCCAGTAAAGAGAGCAGAGAATTTATATATACAATATTACAATATTTTCATTACCATCGAGCTATAATCGATAGACAGGCCCCTATTGGGAAACCTCTGATCAAATGGTAAGTTATATACCGAGCCTACTGTGGCCGAGCGCCTATGAGCGAGCCCAGTTGGTCGAGATACAAAGCCTAGTATGGCCGAGAGCCTATGAGCGAGCTTACTATGGCAGAACAATTATATATATGTATACCGAGCCTTATAGGGCCGGACAACTGTTTTACTTACTATATTGAGAGAGTTGAGTCAGTATCAACAGGTAAGTATATCTTCAGATTATCTTTGACTTCCAGTTGCTTTCACTTATTATATTATCAGTTCAGTTTTAGCTTCCAGTATATTGCCTTACATACTCAGTACATTATTTCGTATTGACGTCCCTTTTCTGGGGGCACTGCATTTCATGCGTGCATGTTCAGATAGATAGACGGGTAAACCTCCTCATTAAGTGTTGCCCGAGTTCGGCTTGATTGGTAAGCTCCATGCCTTTCGGAGTTTCCAGGTCTAGAGCTTTATGTACATCTTGTGTATATATGTATATATGTTATGAGTAGGTCAGGGATCTGTTTCGATCACAGTATATCCACCAGTAGAGGCTTGTATAAAAATCTTGTCAGTTAGTGTAGTATGTTGGGATGGTAGGCCTTTTATGTATTTTTTTTTGGTTTGCCAGTTGTAGTAGTTATGACGGCCTTGTCGGCCCAGCTTTATATTGATATTTAGTCGGCATTCGCAGTTGTCTTGCAATGTGGCCCATGGCCAAAGTATGCCATCACATGTTCAGAGTTCCTTAGTCGCAAGTTAGTATGCAAGGATAGATGAGGCCCCGGGTGCCGGTCTCTCCCCCAGGTTCGGGTCGTAACAAAAGTGGTATCATAGCAGTTCTGTCTTAGGGAATCTACAAGTCGTGTCTAGTAGAGTCTTGTTTATGGGTGTGTCGTGCACCACACTTATAAGCAGGAGGCTATAGGGAATTTAGGACTGTCACTCTTTCTTCTTACTCTAGATCGTGTGGTAGAGCTCAGTTGTAAGAACTCAATTTCTTAAAAATCTATATTATTCGTAATACAACGATGCCTACATTCAGAAAGATGGTCGGTAAAAGATATAGCTGTGGAAGTGTTGAGTCAGAGGAACTCAATTTTGCATCATGCTTATGATGAGTAAATATGAGCTTTTCGGCAGACCATGCGTGTACTAAAAGGTGTAAGGTTCTTGATAAGGAGTTTTAAGGCAAGAATACTTATTCACTCTTACGGTATAAAGGAATAACAGAATCAGAAGGTAGACACAAGTTTCAACAAGTAAAATAAGCAAGGTGAAGAAGGGTATGAGGCGCCAAGTTAATTACAATTCAGGCATAGGAATATAAGCCTTTTGAGTTACCTTCAATAGTAATAGAGGTATGTACAATTGGCCACACCGATCTCAGTTATACCCTATGGGATCTAATATATATGGTTTAAGAGAAGGACGAGATATCAGGATCTGACTGGGGTTAGAGTGACCCAAAATGGTGGATGAATTGTTTGCGTTAGTTGACATTGCCGAAGGATATTGTAAATGTGCTAATCAATCTCCCTGTGAGACACCCAGATGTAGAACTCTAAAATAGTACAACTAGCCATGAGTACTAGAAAGATAGGAACCGGAAACCTTGAAGGGATAAATATTACAGTGTGGCTCCCGTCCCTAGTAGAGGGAGAATGTTAGGCAGCCCGTAGAGCCAGTAGATGGATAAAGGGGAGGTAAAAGCAAAAGAATGTCTTGTTAAAGTTTTCAGAATAAAGTGATAGATAGAAATATTAGCAGGGAAGTACGGAGAGGGATAATGAAGCAGTATGAGTGAGTTGTGATACATGGATGACAACAGTAGAGTGTTACAAAATCTGTAGTCAAATGAAGAAAGAGACGAGAGGTGATGGGCCTTAAGACGACAAAAGAGTATAAGTCATACAGTCACATCCTCATTTTGAGAAATAAGTTCACGACTCTAACGTGATTAACAGAAGGAAAATTTAGATCCCAGAGTAATAGAAATCAGTATGAATTGTTGAAAAAGATAAACTAAACATGAATTAGGAACTGAGTAATTTGATAATAGTCAGCATCATGAGAATTTCAGATTGCATTCCGGCAATAATAAAATCGACAACAGAAGAAGATCTATGATGAGTTCAGAGAATGGTCATACAGGGAGACGCTTCCCTAAAGCAAGTAATATGAGCAAAGTTGAGCTTAAGGGACTCTGTGTGCCAGTTACACTAAGTGTCACCATCGCGAGTAAGGAGTTTTGTTATCCTTGGTACAGAAGGATTACCGCAAGACGATTAAGGGTCGTCGATGATGCGAAAAGACGGCAAAGATGAAAAGGTAAAACATCTAAGGTAGATCGTCGTAGCACTAACTCTTAGTACTTCCCAAAAGGGGGGAATATGGAGTGATGTGTCATGAAGTCAGAATTAAGTGGTTCTAGTAATCATGGAATTGTAAAGGAAGAATGTGGTAAAAACAAAAAAGGAATGAGATTACACTTATTCAGCTCTTACGTATATGCTATGATTCCAGAATATTAAGCAAGCACGATGCCAATGAGAGGAAGTACAGGTTCCGACCTGGGATGTTATTAATAAATAAAGAGCCAGCGCAAGATGTAAGTTAAGAATAAGGAAATAACCCAAGAAAGATTTCGTGGAGTATTGATATGAGAATGGACCAACGAGCAGTCAGTAGTTGATTCGGGAAGAGTCCAGTTATGGCTAGACAAGAGTTTATAGATAAATCAACAGACAATGTAAAATAAACATAGTGAACCCCAACATGGGAAGTTCAGTCTCGCAGATTTGACATTAGAACCCTTGAGAAATATTCGGATAGGAGTTGGGGTCGTTAAAGGAATCATATGAGTATCACGGAAATAAAAGAGAGTGCCACTGGGAAGATGGTCAAAATATCAAGTTTAGAAGCAACCCTACAAGCACAAGGGCGTGGAGGTAAGTAACCCCGGATAATTATAAGCGAGGAGGGTCATAAAAATTTTTGTCGAGTATATGATGCAATAAGCTCGCATCTTTACAAGAGTCAGAGGGTCCTCCCTAAGTACTACAATGAAGGATTAGCTGAGGAAATAAGGAAGAAGGTTTCAACCAAAGCACAGTGACCTAAAAAGGAAATGGTTGTGTAACAGTAGTCTCACTACAAAACTGTATGCACTCCAAAAGAAAGTGGCACCTACCATGGCTAATGAGCGGGGAGTAAAACCAAAAGTAATATTCGAGACCATATGAGTTTCGCAAAAATTTCGGCATGCGTGAGAACTCAGATAAGCTAAGAATGCACGCAACAAGGGGGCAAGAAGACTAGGAAAAGCAATTGCTTATGTTTGAAGAAAGCTGAAATGGAACGAAAGGAATTATTAGATTATTGATCAGCCGTAGAATAATCCGGTATAAGTTAAAAGAAGGAATAGGGTCCAGGTCATAGACAAAGGATTGAATCATTAGAAGATTGTATCATGGTTTTCCATAGCGTCCATGAAAGGCTAAAGTAATAACTAAATACCAGGAGCCACAAACCGGAAGATAACTTAAGCCTACATAAAGGTTGATCAGAAGGAAGAAGAAACTAAAGAGTTACATCAACTAAGTAAATTAGGAGTCTGCTTATTGGAACCAGAAAGTTATAGACATCATGATTGAGAACATTGCAGGATCACTCTTAATATCAGAGGTGCAAGAGAAATAATATAACCATATTCTATAATGTCTCTACAAGGAAGCCAGTAGAAGGAGTGTCAGCCTTATAAGAAGTCTGCATGAACCTCTCATCGAATTGTGTATACACCAGAGGTGCAAGAATTATAATAGAGCTTCAAGTTGCGAATATGAATTATACATATGTGGAAGGGCGGTCATGAAAGAGATAGAAGATGTGATGGGAGATTTTAAGGTAAGTAAGGTAAAAGTGAAAAACGTACTAGATACTCAGATACAGAAGGTTGGGAATAGTCCATACTTCCGATAGAAATCTAGAAGCGATGTGATTCAGTATCGATAGAGGCGTTGGCAATGGCATATTTTCCAGCTTATGGTTTCTAGGTATTGAGAGGTCTAGTTAAAAGAGTAAGGAAGAGTTTGAGACGATGTGATATATCCCTTGATGTTACAGAAAAGCATAAAGAAATCAGTTGCAAGCTAAAGTATGGTAGAGAAACAAGGTTTTAGGAAGACAAGAGTAAGGATAAGAAAAGGCAAGTGAGAATGTGACAAAAATTGATAAGTCCTTAGGATTAAGCCCATGAAAACAAGAAGAGTGATGGTTTCTCTAAGTTATACAAAGCTCAGTATAGCCTGAATAAACTCAAAGGAGTCTAAGACTAATAACATTTAGAAGAGATGGAATGCTGCCCTAGTAGTAGAATAAGGGTGTAATTGTGAAAGATAAAGGGTGACGTTTGGGCCTTCGATTGAGTAATGATTTAAAAAGGGGACTTCATGAATTGTACGAGATTAAAATACCCACCTAAGGTAAATCACATTGGGATACTATGAAATACGGTTATGGAAGCATGGTATCGCCCCTAGGTGGATCAGTCTAATCACTTCACCCTAATGAAACTTAATCCCTAAGATAATGTTACATAAGAGATCAAGTTATTAGTGGTAGATGATAGATCAACAATAAGGTAAATCAACAGCGGATGGACAAAAATCACAAGGTATGAGGTGATATTAGGCCGTCATTCTTAAGAAGAAAAAGTAATGAGGAAGCATAAAAGAACTTAGATTTATACATATGAGATAAGTAACGAAAGTAACCTGGAGTTTGGTAGCAGACCTCAGTAGCGATAAATAGAAGTAAGAGTTATGGTATAGTATGACCTACCTAGATGTAGTAAAGTCATACGAATGGATAAGAGGATCTATGAAATAAGGTATAACAATATTCATAAGTTCGACAAAGTACCGAGCGAAGAACTTCAGTATACCTATAGATGCCCAGAGGGACATCTTGTCAAGATCTGCAACATTTACAAGGTTAGGCATAGAGATAGGCTAAAAGTTGGAGGAAAAAGGAGAGAAGAGTCGCATAGGTGCAATTACAAGGTCAAAGTCGTAAGGGATTCATGGTAGAAGGTAACAACAATTACGAGATTGGAAGAATTCCGACCATAAGTCATGGTGTGAGAAAGAGACCTAAAAGAGGGAATGCCCTGACCTTTGGAATTATTCACATAACAGTTTCTTAGATGGCAAGGAGAGTACTAAAGTATTCGGAAGACATAAGTCATGAAAATGATAAGTGCATCAATCAACATTCGAGGACGAATGTTCCAAAGGTGGAAATAATGTTACACCTCATGTTTTCATACGTGGAAGTACACCATAAGTAATTGACGTAAGCTGGGAAATGAGATTATTTTGAGATTATAAGTATTACGCTACTTCAAACAAGTGATAAATAAATTCGTGAAGGTGATAGGGTAAGAGAATCGAAGGAAATGAATTTCGTCAAAATTTGACATATTGGGATAAAATACGGGCCGAGCGTTAATACTCGATATTTATGGACTAGTACCATACAAGATATCATATGACCATATTAGTATGATGTATAAGGGTGTATTAAAATAAGTAGTATTTTAAGTAATTTGGGATAATTCTTAATTATGTGGGTAATTGATTAACTATTGGTTAGTGAAAGATTAATAAATTATTAATTAATTAAAAATTGGATAAGTTTAAGGAACCTCACCTTTAACGTGGCAGCATGCCACTTTTTGGACAAATGACTCTTAGTCATTTAGGCTTGGTGGCAAAGAGATGTGTTAATCACATAACACTTCCTTTCTATTATGTTGAACACAAAACATTACATCAAATTCCTATAAAAATTCCTTATCAAAACTCTACAATCAGTTCTAAAACACAACAACAACGTGATTTTCAAGCAATTCCTACAAGATTTAAATCAAACCTCTTGCAACCAAACAATTCCAACGAGAATTGTTAGAACCGTAGTAACGTAAAATTTTGCGGTTCTAAAGGAGTACGGTGCAATCTTTTCCAAGAATACTATACGAATTTTTCCCTACTCCAGGTATGTTAAGGCTAAGCCGTCCTTCTTTTTTGGCATGATCTCGTCATTACACAAGTTTGATAACGAGGTATAAAGAAAAATTCATATCTCGAAATTTACGTATATTTTCCTAGTCTTGTAAGTGATAATATTCTCCTTATCGGAACTTTATTTTCAATTGAGTATTTCCTCTTCTAGTCAAGAGAGCAGAGAATTTATATATACAATATTACAGTATTTTCATTACCATCGAGCTATAATCGATAGGCATGCCCCTATTGGGAAACCTCTGATCAGATGATAAGTTATATACCGAGCCTATTGTGGCCGAACGCCTATGATCGAGCCCAGTTGGTCGAGATGCATAGCCCAGTATGGTCGAGCGCCTATGAGCGAGCCTACTATGGCAGAGCAGTTATATATATGTATACCGAGCCTTATAGGGTTGTACATCTATTTTACTTACTATATTGAGAGAGTTGATTCAGTATCAACAGGTAGGTATATCTTCAGATTATCTTTGACTTCCAGTTGCTTTCAATTAATATATTATCAGTTTAGTTTCAGCTTCCGGTATATTGCCTTACATACTCGGTACATTATTTCATGTTGACGTCCCTTTTCTAGGGGCGTTGTATTTCATTCGTGCAGGTTCAGACAGATAGACGGGTAAACCTTCTCATTAAGTGTTGCCCGAGTTCAGCTTGATCGGTAAGCTCCATGCCTTTCGGAGTTGCCGGGTCTAGAACTTTATGTACATCTTGTGTATATATGTATATATGTTATGAGTAGGTCAAGGAGCTATTCGGATCATTGTATATCCACCAGTTGAGGCTTGTAGACAAATCTTGTCAGTTAGTATAGTATGTTGGGCTGGTAGGCCTTTTATGTATATTCTTTTGGTTTGCCAGCTGTAGTAGTTATGACGGCCTTGTCGGCTTAGCTTTATATTGACATTTAGTCAGCATTCGCAGTTGTCTTGCAATGTGTCCCATGGCCAAAGTATTCCATCACATGTTCAGAGTTCCTTAGTTGCAAGTTAGTACGTAAGGATAGATGAGGCACCAGGTTGCCGGTCTCTCCCCCAAGTTCGGGTCGTGAAATCCTTGCTTGCTTGTATGTTGGCTTTGAGTACATAGTCCCCGACTTTGATCAACCTGACTTTGGTTTTTTTGTTATAGTACTGCTCTGCCTGTTATTTCTGGGCTATCATTCTTACGTAAGCCATGTCTCTTCGTTCTTCGGCCTCATCAAGGTTTTGCCTTCTTCTTTCGTCGTTACTCGGCTCACTCTCATGTGAATGTGTTAGACTTGGTTCTCTGGCCTCGACTGGTATCACTGCGTCAGTCCCATAGACTAATGAGTATAATGTTTCTCGTGTGCTTGTCTTTGGAGTTGTGCAGTATGCGCATAGCACTTCCGACAGCAACTCCGTCCACAGTCCCTTGGCATTCTCGAGCTTCTTCTTCATGATATTCAGTATTGACTTGTTGGATAATTCCACTTGTCCATTGCCTGCGGGATGATATAGCGTGGGGAGTATTCTTTTGATGTGCCATTTTTCTCGAAGAACTCGGCGATCTTATCCCCTGAACTGGGGTCCGTTGTCACAGCTGATTTCTTTGGGGATGCCGAAGAAGCATACAATGTTCCTCCATATAAAGGCGATCAATTCTTGCTCGCGTATTTGAGCGAACGCACCTGCTTCTACCCACTTAGAAAAATATTCAGTTAAACCAAAAAGAATTGTACGTTACCTCGTCCTGCTGGAAGGGGGAGACAATGTCCGTTCCCCATTTGATGAAGGGACAGTACGAGGTGACCGAGTGGAGATGTTCTCCCAATTGGTGAATCATGGGGGTGTATCTTTGGCAGGGTTCGCATTTTTTAACGAAGTCGGCGACCTTCTTTTTCATTGTGGGTCAATAGTATCTTGCTCGTATGAGGCATCTGACTAGGGCCCGGTTGCCGGTATGAGCTTCGCAATGACCTTCATGGACTTCTTCTAGGACGCGCCGTGGTTGTTTTGGTCCTAAGAATTTCTCCAGGGGGCGCCATATGTTCTTTTGTATAGGTCGTTGTTGATGACACTACACCTGGCTGCCTGCATTCGCAGTTTTTTGGCTTCTTTTTTGTCGTTTGGAAGCATGCCGTCCTGCAAATATGTGACAATACGATTGCTCTAGTCCCAAGTCAGGTTTATAGTGCGTACCTCAATTTGGTCGATCGATAAGTGGATGAGAGTGACCACGTTTGCTACTCCAGTTATGCTTTAAGTGGCTTCTGCCAATTTGGCGAGGCCATCTGTTTCGATGTTCTGTGCTCGAGGTGTAACGACCCGATCGGTCTTTTTGCATTATCGGACCTCGTTCCCCTAAATGAAACTTCCCATAGCGGCTTATTGTGATTTATGACTTGCGGGGGTGGGTGGTGCGGGATTTGCAAGTGTTTAGAGTGTTATAGGAACACTTGGTTCCTTAAGGTTGGCCTTTAAGTCCAAGTTTGACTTTGGTCAACATTTTTGGTAAACGACCTCGGAATCGAGTTTCGACGATTCCGGTAGCTTTGTATGATGATTTCGAACTTGGGCGTATGTTCGGAATGGATTTTGGATGGCCCGGGAGCGTTTCGGCGCCCAATATCAAAATAAGAACAAAATTCCGAGACCAGTTCCGTTATGTGATTTATAACTTGCCTGCAAAATTTGGTGTCAGTCCGAGTAGTATAGGTCGGTTCAATGCATTGTTAGCGAATTCTAGAACTTTAAGTTCAAAGTTTGATTCAATTTGGTTTTGTGGTCGAATTTTTAGTTTCGTTGTTGTTTTTCACGTTCCAAAAATTTGAGCAAGTTTGTATCATGAATACAGACTTGCCAGTGCCTTTGGACGGGGTTCCGAGGGGCTCGGGTGAGTTTCGGACCCCTCAGATTTAAATGCAAAACACCAGAATTTCCGTGTCTGGTTTCCTTCTATGCGTTCACGGTTGCCCTGCCGCGTTCGCATATAAGGATCTGGGCGGGGGTGAAAATTTGCCCTATGCGTTCACATAGGTGCTCCGCGTTCGCATAGGGTAGGGCATTGGGCCAGACCAGCTTAGCCCTTACTTAGTGCGTTCACACCCCCCAGTCGCGTTCGCGTAGGTCTAGCCAACCTAGCCTCCGCGTTCGCGAAGAACTCAACATGCCCTGACCATTTTTTCATCGCGAACGCACTGCCCCTGATGCGTTCGCATAGAAGGGGAAGCTGAGCAGTGTGTTTTTATAACGGGATTTAATTCATTTCCTCGTCTTCTTCTTCTTCCTTGGGACGATTTTCAGCATTCTAGAGGGGCAAACGACCTAGTTATTGAAGGTAAGTAAATTCTACTCTAATATTAGTTTCATGCATGGATTACAAGCTAAATTAACTACCTAATTAGTGAAAACTAAGGATTTGGGGTAGTAACCTAGGGCTTTTGAAAATGTAGAAAATTACCCGTCAATTAGCTATGAAATCAAGTAAAAATCATGTATTAATGATCCTTAGGCTATGGGTGAGTGTTTCCTTCGAGAATTTTTGGAATCTGATCATGCGGGCCCGAGGTTGGATTTTGGAATTTCTTCAAGAATGGTGAATTGTGCTAAATAATAGGAGAATTCCATGCTTTGAATATAAATTGATATATTTGTATAACATTTGTCTAGTTTCGAGTCTGTGGGTGTCGAGTTCGGAGTTTCGGGCGCATTCTTGACCAGGGGAGTAGGTGCGACACAATGTGAGTCTCCTTTCTAACCTTGTAAGGGAACTGTCCCCCTAGGTGATTTAAATGTTATATGTGATAATATTTGGGGGCTACGTACGTACAAAGTGACGAGAGTCCGTACATAGCGGCTATTACTATTATGTACGGGTAATTAGGCCCACATCATGCCTTGTGTTTTAGTTGATATGAACTATATGCTTAATAAATTAAATGTTACATGCTGGTTACTTCCCTGAGGTCATGGTATTTTAGAAAAACTTGTAAGGAATTGTTCACTGAAAAGTAATTTAAAAAGGAATAATGTGTGTGCATGTGACCGCTTCGCAATTTACATTCCGCGAGCGGAGTGTGATTTCCCCCACTCTTATGGGAACGGGCCGTACGCCACGACAGATTGAGAGATGCACTTTTGGTTCAGGCTGTTCAATCCTCGGAAGTGCATAGAGAGGATTGAGAGATGCACTTTTGGTTCGGGCCGTTCGATTCTCGGTAGTGCATAGAGAGGATTGAGAGATGCACTTTTGGTTTGGGCCGTTCGATCCTCGACAGTGAATAGATGTGAGTACTTTATGGAAGGGTGCACTTATGGTTCGGGCCGTTCGACCCTCAACAATGCACGAACATGACTATCTTATGACTCCGGCCGGTTGTCCTTACCCTACATGCGCATGATTTATTTGTTACTAAGTTCATGGACATTGATTTGACAGATATTTGGGGGAAGGTGAAGTGGTAATTGTTTTATTCATTCCCAGTACTTCCTTGGATTTCAGTGCCTTATATATATTTGTTGCTTCACTGCCTTTACATGCCTATCGTTTCTATCATATTCTGTTAAATTATATTGTTGGGCCTTAGTGAGTGTCATGTCGACCTCTCGTCACTACCTCTTCGAGGTTAGGCGGGATACTCACTGGGTACATATATATTTATGTACTCATGCTACGCTTCTATACTTAATTGTACATGTTCTGAGGCTGGTGCATCTGGTTGTTGGACCAGAGCTTGACTTTGATTATAGACGGACCTGACTTCACGGTGAGCTGATTTTCTCCTGGCGATCTCCGTCATCACCATGGGGTTTATTTTGCTTATTTCCCGTCTATTTCCTTGAGATAGTGGGACTGTATATTATATCTTTTGTATATTTTGTTAGTATGCCTGTAGGACTTGTGACACTAGTTCCTGGCACACACGTGATAGTTATTATGGATTTCAGGTTTGTATATATATTGGCTCACACCTCTTCATGACTGCTTTTGAATAAAAACTGGCTAATTATCCTTGTTGATTCATGTTTTAAGTTTTAAAAACTGAGTATATGTTGAAATGTTTAATCTAACAAGAAATAACCCTTAGTAAGTTGAGTGTTGGCTTGCCGGGCCCCGCTGTTGGGCGCCATCACGATCGAAGTTAGGATTTTGGGTCGTGACATGAGGTATTTGGTCGAGCTGGCATTCGTTAAAATCAGGTAACAATTTGCAGATCTCAGCCTAGTATATCTGTAGCCTTTGTTCCTTGATTTGGGAAGTCCCTGTGACTTGGTTGACAACGATTTGTGATACGCATCATAGGACTACTCGTCGTGCTCCGTCCTTGAGTGTCAATTTTAACCCCGCAATCACGTCCTGATACTCGGCCTCATTGTTAGTCATATCAAGGCACCGTATGGACTGGAGAATTATTTCTCCTGTTAGGACCTCGAGCATGAGTCCCATTCTAGATCCTGGCGCGTTAGAGGCGCCATCGGTGTACATAATCCACAGGTCGCACGCTTTGCAGGAAGTACTAGCGGCTTCCTTTTCGACTTCGGGCATTATTTTTGCGCTGAAGTCGGCAAGCACCTGCGACTTTATCGCCGTTCACGGCTGATAGGTTATATCGTGCTTGCTTAATTCTATGGCCCATTAAGCCAACCTACCCGATAACTCGGGTTTGTGCAGGATACTCCTTAGAGGAAAGGTCGTGACCACTGATATGGGGTGGCACTGGAAATAAGGTCTAAGATTTCGTGAAGCTATGACCAAGGCCAGAGCTAGCTTTTCGAGGTGGGGGTACCTTATTTAGGCGTCGACCAAAGTTTTGCTAATGTAGTAGATTTGCATACCTTTATTTTCTCGGACCAGGACCGCATTTAACACAACATCGGACACGGCCAGATAGATGAATAGACGTTCCCCGAGTTCCGCCTTAGCAAGCAACGGGGTTAAGGATAGGTATGCCTTTAGTTCCTTCAAAGCGTCGACGCAGTCGGAGTTCCATTGGAGTCCATTATATTTTTGAGTACGCCGAAAAATTTATGACACCTATCGGAGGACCGTGAGATGAATCTTGATGGGGTGGCAATACCGACTGTCAGTTTCTGCACCTGCTTCTTGCTTGTCATGTTCTCCGGTATTCCTTCTATAGCTTTGATTTGGTCGAGGTTGACCTTAATGCCTTGTTGTGATACTAAGAAACCGAGGAACTTTACCGAGGTTACACCGAAGGCGCATTTCTCGGGATTCAGTTTCATGCCATATCGTCTGAGTATGTCGAAGGCCTCCCTCAAATGGTCGATGTGGTCTTCTTTTCTTTTTGACTTGACTAGCATATCTTCTATGTTAACTTCCATGGTTTTTCCGAGCTGGTCCTTGAACATTTTGGTCACCAGCCTCTTATATGTTGACCATGCATTTTTCAATCCGAACGGCATAACCCTGTAGTAATACGTCCCCTGGTGGTTGATAAAAGTGGTTTTTTCTTGATCCTCTTCCTCCATGCGGATCTGGTTGTAACCTGAATAGGCGTCTAGGAAACTTAATAGCCCGTGCCTGATTTTTGCATCGATGAGCTGGTCAATATGGGACAGTGGGAATGAGTCTTTTGGGCATGCTTTGTTCAGATCCGTAAAGTCTATGCACATCCGCCATTTCCCATTCTTCTTTTTCACCAGTACCACGTTGGCGACCTATTGGGGATATTTCGACTCTCTGAAAGAGCCTTTTTCAAGCAATTTTTCCACCTCCTCGAGGACAACATCATTTATCGCGACATTGAATTTTCTTCTGACTTGCCGTACTGGCGGGTAGAATGGATCGACATTAAATTTATGTGTTGCTATCTCCTTTGGGATGCCTGGCATACCTGCATGAGAAAAAGCAAACAAGTCTGTATTCTTAGCTAAGAATTGATGAAATTTACCTAGTTCTTGGAGTTTGTGGCCAATATAGGCCTTTTTGCTGTGGTCGTCTTTATCAAGTTTCATGAGGTCGACGTCCTCCACAGTTCCCCTACAACCTCTATGATTTCGGGGTCCTTGATGACATCTTTCCCTTCGTCACCACCTGATCCCGACCTCATTAATTGCTATGCTTCTTTGACTTTGTCCTTCAATTGTTGGGTGTAGGTGCAGTCTTGGGAGATGCGGTAGAATTCTTGGGCCGTGCATTGCTCGCCATGGATGTTGAATACTCCCCACAGGGTGTGAAACTTGATGACCTGGTATAAGCTGGAGGGGATGGACCTCATGGCGTGTATCCAAGGTTGACCTATGATGGCGTTGTACGCCGTGTATTGATCCATAATGTGGAACATAGTTTCCAAAGTAACACCACCAATCAGAACGGGTAACGTGATTTCTCCGGACGTCCGCTCAACTGCATTGTTAAAACCTGTTAGTGTGATGCAGCGTGTCACTATCCTATCTTCGAGCCTCATTTTTGTGAGAAATCGAGGGTGGATAATGAACGCACGACTTCCGTTGTCGACCATTATGCATTTTACATCAGTATCTGAAATGCATAAAGTAATAACAATAGCGCCATAGTGAAGAAAGGTCAAACTATGGGTATCCGATTCATCGAAGATGATACTTTCTTCGAGGTCGTCATACCATTCATGAGTGATTGATCGTTTCAACTTATGGGTGGTTGTGAACTTCACGTTGTTTATCGATGCATCATCGCCTCCTCCGATGATCATTTGGATGGTACGGGTTGGGAGGGGTGGCTTCAGTGGACCCTGATGTTGTTCGAGTCCTCGAGCGAAGTTTTCCTTCCTCGATCGCTCTTTAGTTCTTTCAAATGCCCTTGGTGAATCATGTTCACGACCTCTTTCGGTGGTGTTCACAGAGGGTATTTGATTTTCTGGTGTTTGGGTCGGACTTCATATTTTGCGGCCACTTCACCTTTAGGCCGAGCTTCTCCAGGGAGTAGACTATTTCTGAAGGAGAAACACAGAAATTGTGAGCATATAATAATTGAGGCATACCTCTTTCATTTTGGTGAGTCCCTGTTTGTGGACTGGATGGACCGTCTCCATGCCGGGGGGATGGTATGACGACAGTTCTAACATATGGTTGGTGCCTTTCACAGTTGGGGCGCGGGCCTGAATGTCTCTTCTGTTATCGTTTCTGCCGTCCTTCCTTGAATCTATTTGGATTGAGTTCAACCGTTGGGTTGGTCCGTTGAGGTCGTCCTCGTATACTCTTACCTCGGCACAGACGCGTTGTGTACCAAGTGGTTGGGGGGGTATTTCATGAGTCGACTTAACAATTTTCTGGTTGCCTGCAAACCACTTCTCTTTATCCCATTTTGGAAAGCTGCTACCGCCATCCCCTCTGATACATTTGGAAGAGTCATTCTCACACAGTTGAATAGGGCGAGGAAGTCTCTGAGTCCTTCGATGGGTGATTGTTTAATGGCGAATATGTCGTTCACCCTCGCCTCTACTTTCTTAGCCCGACATGGGCGGTGAATAACTTGTCGGCCATCTCCTCGATTATTTCGATGGAACGCGCAGGTAACTGTGAGTACCTAATCAGCGCTCCTCCGGTTAGGGTTTCACCAAACTTTTTCGGCAATATGGATGACACTTGTTCTTTGGCGAGGTCGTTGCCTTTCACTGCACTGACATAGTTGGTCACATGATACTCTGGGTCCGTCATAACGTCATATATTTTCAAGTATGGATGCATTTTGAAGGTTTTAGGTATGGCGTATGGTGCAGCCTCGTCACTGTATGGTTGCTCCATGAACCGGTCGGCATCCCATTTTGGTAAAAGAGGCACCCGGTATTTTTTCCACCCGTTCTTGGTGCTCTTTCATTTGGTTGCGGAGCATTTTGTTCTCGTTATCCATCTCCTCCATCTTTCTCAAGATGGCTGTGAGGGTGTTGTTACCTGCATCATTAACGTTGTGAGTGATACCTGTTACAGAAGGAGGGTTGTGCTGCTCATCTGTCGCTGGTGTGACACAAACTCTCGCATCTTCCCTGCTCGTCCTTTGGGTGGGTTTATTGAGTATACTGGTCATCATGCTCGTTCACCATGCTTCAATTAGCTTTTTCACTGCTGGTGGCGCCTCTTCTGTTGTGGACGTAGAGGCCCTTTTCCATGTGAGGTTGTGATGCTGCCGTGAGGCAGGGGTGAACCACTTCGCCTGGGGGAGGCGTTTGGCGTCATGTTTTCCTCGTCTGTTCCAGTGACCTCATTGATGGTGTTTAGGAGGTTGGCAGTAAGGTCGGCTACTGCTTTCATTCTTTCCTCTCCATTACCCTCTATGTAATTAGACTATGCACACGGGAAAAGACAAGATTTTATGCTGTGTTTTTTTTAGATCTAGAAGAAACTAAACTTTGACTAGGAAATCCCACATACGGCGCCAAATTGTTTGACCAAGAAATGATAATCTTTGGTTAAACTAATTAATAAGTTACTTAGACGGGTCAATCCTATTTAGAGCTAATTACTTCCAGATTCGTGATGGATAATATGAACATTGGTATGGTTGAATAAAAGTGTTAATAATAAATGTGGCTGGATGAAATAATATGCAAGTAGATCAAACAACAAAATAACATTAAATGACAATAAATGTAAATAGAGAGGAAGATTCACCAAATATTAAAGAGGGTGAAGGATTCCTTTCTCTGACAATGGTGAATGACAAGAGTATGAGAGAATATTGTGCACTTTCTGGGATTTGGTGGAATGACAATAGATGATTTACAAAAAGTTTGGATCTCTTCTAAAAGTGGTTCTTTGTATTCTTTCTGAGAGCTTATCCTCTTACAAGTGTTCTTATCATATGAAATATTACATGCCTTTTTCCCCCTTCTTTCCTTACATTTATATGGGATATTCCCAGTAAGCCCTCAAGTACAATTAGATAGAATATTCAGCGGAATATTCCCTTTAAAGATATCAGTACAAAACTAGCCGTTATTTCTAACTAGATTACTTAACCTCGGCCACAACTGATCGCTGAGCTGTTCGAAACATGAAATTGCTAGTCGACCACGACCACACCACTCGTAATGGTTTGCTAGTCGCTCTTCACGTCCTTTTTTACACGACTCTATCATCAATCTGATTATGACACATACACTTGTCTCTCTCATTCAGGAATGGTGAGTTATGTATGCGCCTCTGCTCTTCCCATGGAAAAAATGCGAGGCATTTGTAAATCTTTGTAAATGCAGTCGTCTCACGTAGCTAGTTAGCGTAGTCTTATAGAATAAGTTGTGGTGGTTAGAAATTAAATGGCTCCTTGATTGATGCTACCTCCGGAACTGGCGAAAAGGGATGCGAGTGTGGCTTTGATCTATATCACTATATGTAAGGGATGAGGTGTCACGTCACCCGCAAGCTTTGGCCGAGATTATGCAATAGCATATATGCATTACATGTATAAACAGAAGAAATGTCGAGCAATTTTAAGTGGCATCCTCAATAACTAAAAGGAGTCAGGAACCAAAATGGGATTCTTTCGGACTCAAAGAACCATAATATGTGAAAAAAACTTAGTGACAAATTTATATATAACACCCTTTTAAAGGGTGCTATACCTTAACGGTCGTTTGCCCATTTAAGTGTAGCGCCCTTTTAAGAGGCGCTATATTTGAACGTCAAAAAAGCGGGAAGGTATAGCACCTTTTATTAAGACGTTATAGTATAGCATCTTAATAAAGGGCGCTATACTTATATAAAAGTCGTACAGACCCCCCCCCCCCCCAATTAAAGACAATTAAAAAACAAACCAGCCCCCCACTGTTGACGAAAAATGCTCGAGTGGAGATGCCGGTCCTATAAAAATTATAGATTCTCGAGCCCACGTCCTAGCTAAGACATTACCTCGAAGTGGGTTGCTCGTTTCGGCTCCAAATCACCAAATCATCAACTTTCCAAAAACTTTAAATCGAGCTATTCCGACTTAGTTTTTGTTAAAACTCGTATAAAAAATGCATATTAGTTATTTTTAATGTGATCTATGTTATTTTGTGCATGTTTTGAGATTTAACTAATTTGTTGTTTTTTATCCAGACTATAGTATTAGTGTGCTAAAAAAATTAGTAATATAGAGAAATTTTATTGTTAAAAAAATATTAATTAATTACTTTTTACAGTGTTATATATATTTTCGTGATTGTTTTGTGATTAAATTTATTTATTGTTTTATCCGATTTAGATTATTTATTTATTAAAAGACTAGTAAAATAGATAAAATTATTACTTTAGTTGCCTGTAGTGGTATCTTGTGGTCTAATGTAGTTCTCGTATTTGTAATGTAGTTCCCTTTTAGCATAGTAAAATGTAGTGCCCTTTAGTGTAGTATCCTTGTAGTTATTAAAATTAATCATTTAAGTATCTCTTATACCCAAAAATACGCCAAAAAAGCTGATAGTTCAAACACAAACTCTCTCCAATTCTAGTCAACAAACATAAGAAAATAACACGAGAAAACAACAATATTTGTCAAACTAAGTATTGTTATATGAATATTTAATAATTAAATCCTGTATAAGTATGAAAATTAATTATTTAATTTTATTATAGTAAAAAATAAGTGAGTAACAAACAAACATATAAAATAATAAAACTAACATATAAAATAATAATACTAACATATACAATAATAAACTAACATATAAAATAACAGACCTGTTGAGTGATAAATCGGGAAAATTTTCTCATCATGAACACAAGAATTCAGGATACCTTGGTGCAATTAGGCCTCAAATATCGATTTTGGAACCAAAATGTGAATATTTAATAATTAAATCATGTATAGTTATAAAAATTAATTATTTAATTTTATTATAGTCAAAAATAGGTGAGTAACAAACAAACATATAAAATAATAAAACTAACATATAAAATAATAAAACTAACATATTAAAGTAACATATAAAATATAAAATTATAATATTGAAAATGTATCAACCTAATTAACAATATAGTAACAATAACATATAAAATTATAATATTGAAGATATTGCAATATATTTAAGCAATGAAAAAGAAAAATAATATAATTAATATTGTTCAATTTATATTAGTCGTCATGGAGGTTCCGCCTCTGCATCCCGGACCTACCTCGCTAGAGCTACTGTTGCTACAGGTCGAGCATAGGTCTTCCTACATATGGGAGGGATAGTTATTGGCCTAGACGTTCCGCGCCAGGAGAGTAGACAATATGCGGGACTTTCTTAGGGCCCACCATCTCCATCCCCGTATAGTCAGACGCCTCTAGGATATGGGTTCTTATAGGATTGTTGAGATCGCTGGATGCAGCTGGATTGGTCGTTTATCACGGCTCTGATAGATCAGTGGCGATCGGAGACACACACATTCCATTTGCCGATTGGCGAGGCCAATATCACGCTTCAGGACGTGGAGGTCCGGTATGGCTTCCGGTTGATGGACACCCTGTTTCTTTGCCGAATGCCATCAGAGAGTATACAGGTTTGCAGTACCTGGAGATGTTGCAGCAGCTCACCGGTTTCCAACCAGCGGATGAGGCTGCATCATTAGGGCTAGTTGTCTGCAGTTGACGTCCGTCCGGTAGCATCTGGAGGCAATGCATTCTGACATCACAGATGATACACCGCAACTTCATATTAACCGGTACACGAGGTTGGTGCTGCTGCTTATGTTTGGAGGGGTTTTGTTCCCGAACACTTCGGGAAACCTAGTCAACTTGAGATTTCTTCATCATCTTGAGCGACTAGATGATTTACATCATTACAGCTGGGGTGTTGTTGTTCTCGGTTACTTATACATGCAGATGTGCCGGGCGAGCATGGGCACCCAACGAGACATTGCAGGATTTTTGCTGATGCTACAGGTGAAAACATAATCGAATACTCTCTTTATTATGACATACCTAGTAAATATATACCTTAAATTTTATATCCACATTGTATATTAGGTTTGGGACCGGGAGCGGTTCCTGTAGTTGCAACCACCTCTACCACCCTTAAATCCGAATGCACCACCTCCGTTTCTCCCTTTAGCTAGGAGGTGGGTTGATATGCGAGGATATGGATGGGAGTACGAGGCTCGACATAATCTTCCCTATTGCAGGGATTTGTTGGATTTGCTAGAGGGCGCACAGGTAAATGTATACTTAAGTTTACTTGGCGTGGCTTTATTTGTGTTACATTTATATGGAGCTCTTCCGTCCCGTTGATGTGTCTCGATATTGTCGAGCATCATACCACCGAGCGAGTCCTTTGCCAGTTTGGTTGATCGTAAGTTGTACCTCCACCGCCCGCTTGTCATATGACACATTACCATCGGAATCCAGGGTGGACCGGACATATGTGGCATGGCTAGAGGCACAGATCGATACTTGGGACCAGCGACATGACCTGATTCCGCCCCCTCCACCTGACTTGACGGATGGTAAGCATTACTATATGGGCTGTTACCGCAGTGTTACCCGACTTTTTGTCATGTTTCATCACACTAGAGGTCGGTACATTCCATACGACAGGAGGCACGAGGCACTGGTATGTTATTTGGTATCTTACTTATAACGTTATCCTAGAATTCCGTAATTTATATTTTACATGTTGTGCAGGCTATTGGCCTACATCTATTCCACCAGTTGGGACTACAGATGCAGCAACATACCGGTGAGAGAGCAGTCGCTTTGCACGAGTATGGCCGACAGGTTACATATCTGTCTTCCCAGAAATTGAGGCGAGCTCAAGATGATGAACACTTAAGATACGAGGCTGGTTATGTGGCGCCAGAGCTATACCATTGTGGGGCAGCAGTGGATGCGAAACGTGGTCGACGTGGTAGGCGTGCCCAGAGAGGTAGGGGTGTCCCATGAGGTAGGAGTGTCCCATGAGGTCGTGGGGGTCGGCGAGGAGGTGGTCCCCAATAAGGGAGCGTTCAGGCACCTGTTGAGGATGTTGGAGGTTATCATCCGGGTGACCACCATGAGCCAGACCATGATATTAGTGATATGCCATCACTCAACCTTTAGCTTACTCCAGGGTATTTGCTGGTGACCCTGTCAGCTCCATTGTTGATCGCGGGCACGACCATTATACGACAGGAGTGGGATCAGTATTTTCCTAGCCCTCTGAGCAATCGACAGTTGCTGATGATCGTCTGGCACGAGATGTGGATAATGGGCACCAACTGAATTATGGCTCATCATCGAGGGATTTTGGGGATATTTCATAGGCGCATGTTTTTTTGTATTACAATTATTTATATTTATTTTATCTCATTAAAGCTTGATAAATATCTGAAGCCTTTTTTTGAAGGCATCATCCTAGCCCGTCACGGAGGTCACTTTGTGCGATACTGACATGGCTGAGACAGATGATTATATTCAGGAGCCCGACGAGACCATGGTAAGACAATTTAAACTTTTGTGACTTAACACATACATTACTAATATATTTCATATACTAAAATATCTTATTAGTTTGTAGGTTACTGCTGGACCGACGACCCCTTCTACCGAGCCTGCCAGCCCTTCTGATAATTATGCTGCATCACATCCTCCGATAAAGA
Organism: Nicotiana paniculata; assembly: GCA_005239505.1. Lineage (NCBI taxonomy): Eukaryota > Viridiplantae > Streptophyta > Magnoliopsida > Solanales > Solanaceae > Nicotiana > Nicotiana paniculata. The sequence continues at coordinate 65,537 of ML331535.1, forward strand.
GGCGACGTGATGAGGATGATACTAATAGTGTAGCGGGGTGGGATGGGATGCTCCTCAGGCTAATAACTGCTTTAAAGCATACAAGATGTGGGACACAGTGACTTTTTCTTATTTTATGTACATATGACATTCAGTAAATAATAGCAACAATTTTTATTGTTTACATTATATGCGCAGTATGTTTTCATTTCTTGGGTTCTTTGTTATTTTAATAATACAACACAAACACAAACATAGAAACTTAACTGCATTCCTTTTTCCTCTTCGCGTTCGCATAACTGCATTCGGGATAGCAGAAGATAACCTACTCCTTATACGCGATCGCATAAGTTATTCCGCGATCGCGTAGAGAATTTTAAGCCAGTAACCATTTCTTTCTACGTGATCGCATCTCGTTCTCCGCGATCACGATGAACAAAGCACCTGGGCAGAATATAAGTTTACCAAAAATCGGGGTTTAACCATTTTTGACATATTTTCACTTCTAGAGCTCGATTTTGGGCGATTCTTTGAGGGGTTTTCACACAAATCTAATGGGTAAGTGTTCTTCCACCATAATTAATTATATTTCATGAATTAGTTATTGTTTTTATTATTTAATTTGTGTTTTGGATTGAGGGAATTGTGGGTTTTGAAAGAAAACTTCTAAAATGTAAAATCATGATTTGAAAGACCAAATATTATCGGAATTCGATAAATTTAGTAGGGGTGAACTCATATCAGAATGAGTAATCGGAATTTGTAAAATTTTTTGGGTTTCGAGGTGTAGGCCTGGGGGTCGACTTTTGGGTCGATTTCTATAATTTTGTAAAGTTTGAAACTTTATTATTTCAGAATTATTCCTTATATGTTTTATGTGAATTTTGAAGTTGTTTTAGTTGATTGTGAGCCGTCTGGAGGTCTTTCCGCCCGAGAAGTCTGCTTTTGAGTACCGGGTTGTCGTCTTTGAGGTAATTATCTTGCCTAACCTTGTGTGGGGGAACTACCCCTTAGGATTGAGTCTTCCTTGTTGATTGTAGTCCGAGTATGCGAGGTGACGAGTGTGTACTCGAACTTATTTGCAATTATATTGGCCTTTTAGGATTCGTAGGTTCTTATATTACCTGTGTATGATTTGTAATTGTTACATTTGAATCCTTGGTTGTTAATTTCATCCCTTCCTGTTTAAATTAGAATTATTTGTTTTTGGATTCCTTCGTTGGCTATTTGACCTTACTTGACTTAACTAAATATTCTACTTCTATCATCATGCTATATTTTCTCCCTAGCTTGCCTAATTGACTATAATTAGTTTCATGTAGCCTTATAGTTGACTAGCGGTAGTTGGAAAATCTATTCGTTGGAGTCAAACATGCCCGTGAGCCTTACATTGTGATTTATATGACTATTCTCTTAAGTTCCACTTAGTTCTAATTGTTAGACATTTATGCTATTGGTATTTCCTTGATGTTGCCTATTACTGGGTCTTTGTTTAAGCTGAGTGTTATTCCGTGAAGTTAACTATTTAGGTGAGATTGGTTATAGCTGTTTCCCTTGCCAGGATGTGATGGTTTCTATTACTGTTTATGTTGTTAATGATATTGTTTATGCTATTGGCTCCCTTGCCGGGATGTTGTGGTTTCTATTACTGGTTATGCTGTTAATGGTATTGTTTGTATTGTTGACTCCCTTGCCGGGATGTGGTGATTTATGGGTCATATTGTTGATTTTTCCTTGCCAAACTGTTATTCTTGATATTGTTTGGGTGAGGAAGAGTGTAAAGCACGAAGGGTGATGTCGTGTATTGTGAGGATGAGAGTGTAAAAGCACGAAGGGTGATGCCGTGCCATGTTATGATATTAAAGCACGAAGGATAATGCCGTGCCATGTTATGATATTAAAGCACGAAGGATAATGCCGTGACATGTTATGATATTAAAGTACGAAGGATAATGCCGTTCCGTATCTGTTTATTTATTGTGAGGATGAGAGTAAAATCACGAAGGGTGATGCCGTGCACTTGTTTTGGTAAGGATGAGAGTAAAGCACGAAGGGTGATGTCGTGTATTGTGAGGATGAGAGTAAAATCACGAAGGGTGATGCCGTGCACTTGTTTTGGTAAGGATGAGAGTAAAGCACGAAGGGTGATGCCGTGCAGTTGTTTTGGTGAGGATGAGAGTAAAAGCACGAAGGGTGATGCCTTGCACTTGCCTTTGCATTCTCATCCGTTGTTCTAAATTTGGATATTCCTACCGATCTCTTATTGCATTTATTGGCAAGATTTGATATTCCTCCTGTACTGCATGGAAATTTCTGAGTTACGGTTTGAGTTCCGGTGGATAAATCTTGAGAATATTTTGATCAAGGCATGTTATTGAAAAGCATTATTGAAAAAAAAATGGTCTTCAAATGATTATACTTGAATGACTTATACATCAAAGGTATATTTGAAAAGCACTAGACTTGCCTAAAATGATATTTGGAAGTCATTTATTGGGAAAACATCTTTGGGAAGTTTCGTATTTTGAAAGAAACTATGTTTTACGTAATTCTCTCTATTAAATATACTTATATCTACTTTTGGAGAAAGTATGTTTTCAAAGAAAACACTTCCATACTAAAATGATTTTATTTGTAAAAGTTATTCATATGAACTGCTGTTTAAAGATTTCTACCAGTTATAGATTTAAATGTCTAAGGCCCGATGTGAACAAACCGACGTGGAGTTGAGTTATTGGTGTTCTCTATTGTATTGTGTTTCCTTTCGATTCGGCTTGTTTTGCTGTCCATCTCTCTGTGTGTTTTTGTGCTGTTTCGTGATTGATTTATGTAATTTCCTTCCACTTTATATTGTCATTGTTGTAAATTATCCCGTGAAGTCTTAGATAGATGTAACGTTCGGTCATTCCTATATTCATGTTATTTATTTTGTAGACCAGTGGTGTCTTGACTAGTGCTCGTCACTACTCCACTGAGGTTATTCTTGATACTTACTGGGCACCGCTATGGTGTGCTTATACTACAATTCTGTATATTTTTTTGTGTATATCCAGGTGTATATTGTAGTAGCTGTGTGGATGATTGCCGAGGAGACTCAAGGTAACCTGCTGCTGCGTTCGCAGGCTTCGGAGTCACCTTCTTTGTATTTATTATTCATACACTATTGTATTTAGTTCCAAACAGTTGTACTTAGAAGTTGTAGAAGATTCATAGAGCTTATGACTTGTATTACCGGTTTTGGGAAAGTTTGTACATTTTGTTGAGATTCTATATCAAGACTGTTAGTTTTCCTTTTATCATTGTTGTTATTCAGTAACTGCTAGGCTTACCTAGTCCCTAAGACTAGGTGCCATCACGATACCCAACAGAGCAAAATTTGGGTCATGACAAGTTGGTATCAGAGCTCTAGGTTCATAGGTGCTACGAGTCATAAACGAGTTTAGTAGAGTCTTGCAGATCAGTACAGAGACATCTGTACTTATCTTTGAGAGGCTACGAAACTATTAGGACAATTTCACTTCTTTCATTCCTATCGTGGGAATTTATTGATCTTGAAGTTTTAAATTATCGTTCCATTCTCTCTCCGATGGTGAGGAAACGAACGACGGTTCCTAATGATGTTACCCCGAAGAAAATGTCGCAAGGGTCAGATACAGAGGCCAACGAGGAGCACGTGCCGCAGTTAAGATGCCTTCCAGAGCAGCCGTTGAGGATTCGCCAGTAGTTCTAGTTGGGGGACAGGTACTGGGGGTGCCTGTTGCCACTCCAGACTTCAGGAGACCTGAGCGCAGTTTTGAGTATAAGTAGTACATTGACTCAGGCAGGGTTGATTCTAGTGCACCAGTTGCTTCACAGATAAGGGGAGGAGTTCAGACTCCCACCGTCTACACTCTAGAGCAGTGAGATCATAGTGTTCAGGTACCATTGTCATGACAACACGACATCTGGTTTCAGTTCAGCCATGGTTAGGGTAGCAACATCGGGGGAAGAATACCTTGGACTTGAGAGGTACTGGAAGTACCACACTCCTATCTTTCAGTGGATGGGCGTCAGATGGTTCCTAAGGTTTCCCGGAGGAGTGTCACTATATTCTTCATACTTCGGGTATTGTGGAGACGAGCAGGATTTCTTTTGTCACGTCTCAGGTTCAGAGTAGTGGGTTGATCAGTGGTGGCAGCATATGAGTTGGGGTAACCGGGCTGAGTTAGCTTCACTAGCATGGATTCATTCTTTCGGAGATGCTTTGAGAGAGGTTGCACCTCAGTTCCTTCGATATGTACGGCGCACAGAGTTTAAGCACTTGCGCTAGGGCACTGTGTCACTATTGGGGCATGCCGTTAGATTCAGTGAGTTGGCCAGACATGCACTTCGCTTGGTTGCTTCAGTTAGGAGATGAGTCCGTAGAGTCATTTGGGAGCTTCAGGCATGATATTCGATTCAGCGAGACTCGAGAGTTAGAGTAGGATGCCTCGTTTCAACAGGTATTAGGGATCGCTCGCCGGTTAGAGAGCACGTGGGACAAGGAGCGAGAGGACAGACGAGATCAGGGAGAGAGTTCAGGGAGGCAATGAGGCCTCGTAGATCGGAGGAATCTACTGGTCCGTATCATGGAGGCAAGGTACGACACAGTAGAAGTTTTGTGGGTCAACCAGTTCAGTTTGCATTACCAGCTTCGCATGGGATTTCAGGTACTCATGGGTCTCAGAGGATTCGTATTGTGTGTTTTCCACAACCATGTCGGCAGAGAGATTGTTTTCAGTGTGGAGATATTAGCCACAGGGTGAGAGATTGTTCCAGGATTCAGGTAGGTGTGTGGTAGCAGGGTATTCAGGTGAGTAGAGGGCGCCTAAGAGGGGGAGACCTGATCCATTGTTGTGTTTCATATAGTAAAATAGAGGCAGTTGTGACAACTGCCAGATATCATCACCCAGATATGTTTTGATGTGTTATAGAGGGGCACCAATTGTATTTCATTATAGTTCTACTGGTCGGGACGAGTTCCCTTATTTTTTGTTTCATTTATGAGTGAGTTCCATGTATTGCACTCCATTTTGTGTTTGCCCTTGTTGGGAGATTCTATGAGTAGTAGCCCGTGTCTATCGTTGTTATTTCATTCTTGATAATGGTGAAACTGGAAGTGAGTCCTTGTTGTTCTTCGTGGTAAGCTTTATGTGATTTTCCTAAATATTTTATTTACGAGTTGTGATTTGATACCCCAACGAGATGAGAGTTCAGTTAGGTTCTGATTTTATCAGCTGAGATGAATTAGTGGAGGAATTTCAATTGGTGTGATATATTTTTGGTATATGATTCAGAGTTGAGGACAAGGTCCTCGTGATATTTGTGATTCGATATGTTTGGACCCGACTGAGTACCACAGTGGAAATTTTATCAGGATGGTATCCTTGTGATTTGTTCATATGCTTTTTTTATATTGCTTTTGGTAAGTCGGTATTGATAGAGAATTATTCCTATGGGCTTGTTTGATAGTTCCTTTATATGTTTCCATTTTCATATTCAGTCATTTCGGTATGTGTTTTCTTTAGTTTAGTTTGCGGGATGTGTGCCCAGTGGTGTCAGTTGTGGCTGGTGACTCGGGTGTTTAATAATGAAGTCTTCGTGTTCATTGCATCATTATCAGTGTTATGGGGTTTGGAAACAGAGTTCTTTCAGACGTGAGGCTAATTGCCAATGTTGAGTTGATTTCGGGAAGCTATTGTGATCAAAAGTGTTATTTGAGCCTATGTGTGATGTGCTATGTTTTGTGGTCGTGCCTTATAGGTGTAGTCATGAGTTGATGCAGCTGATTGAGGCTAAGGCTGTATATGGATTTAGAATCGGGTCTTTTGTAAATGAGTAGAGGGTGAGAAGTAGAGGTATGGGGCTTATCGGTGGTGATGGGAAGGCTATATTGCGGTTGTAATTGTTTCATCGGGCTTATGTGGGTTGGGGTGACGTGGGATCACCCGCGGTCATGTGTTGGAAGTATACAATCAGTGATTGGATGAGTTCAAGGTGAATCTTGGCACGTTCGAGGACGAACGTTTGTTTAAGAGGGGGAGATTGTGATGACCCAAAAGGTCATCCTGTATATTTCTAGCTAATTCTGTGTTTTGAGGTCATGAAAACCTCCTTCTATCTCACCTCAATTCACGTGCGCATCCCGGGCGTGTAGCCGGGAAGCCTTTATGTGAAAAAATGATAATTTTGTATTAGAAATTTGAATAAAGTTGACTTCGGTCAACGTTTTTGGTAAACAGAACCGGAACCAGACCTGGACCCGTGATTTGACGGTCCTGGAGGGTCCTTAGGAAAATATGGGACTTGGGCTTATGCCCAGAATCGAATTCCGAGGTCCCAAGTCCGAGAAATGAATTTTTAAAAGAAATTGTTTTCTGAAAAATATAAGAGATTTTGACAATGAAATTCTATGTGAAACCTGTGGTATCGAGCCCGTATCTTGGTTCTGGAGCCTGACACATGTTCGATATAATATTTGTGTCATATCTGTAAAGTTTGGTAAGAAACGGACTTCATTAAACGTGATTCAGACCGTAAATGTTAAATTGATGTTTAAAGAGGTTTTAAGAAATTTCATAGATTTTGAGGTTTACTTCGTCGTTTTATGTGGTTTGAAACCTCGAGCGAGTCCATGTTAGGTTATATGACTTGTTTTTGTGATTAGACGGGGTCCCGGGGGCCTGGGGTGTGTTTCGGATGGGCTACAGGTCATTTTCTTCCAACTTTGAACTGGTGTCTTCTGGTGTCTGAAGTCCTTCATCGCGATCGCAGTGGTTCCTTCGCGATCGCGATGTGTCTTTGCTGGTCGCCCAAAATTTCCTCTTCACGATTGCGTAGCTCCACCTTTTTCCCTTCCGCATTCACGTGAGCATCTTCGCGATCGCGTAGTACCATCCAGAAAGCCTTCCTTTTTCCTCTTCGCGTTCGCATAACTTTATTCGCAATCGCAGAAGATAACCTACTTCTTATACGCGAACCCATAAATTATTTCGCGATTGCGTAGAGCATTTTAAGCCAGTAACCATTTCCTTCTACGCGATCGCATCTCATTTTCCGCGATCGCATCTCGTTTTCCGTGATCGCGATGAACAAAGCACCTGGGCAGAATATAAGTTTACCAAAAATTGGGGTTTCACCATTTTTGACATATTTTGACTTCTAGAGCTCGATTTTTGGCGATTCTTTGAGGGTTTTTTCACACAAAGCTAATGGGTAAGTGTTCTTCCACCATAATTAATTATATTTCATGAATTAGTTCTTGTTTTTATTATTTAATTTGTGTTTTGGGTTGAGGAAATTGTGGGTTTTGAAAGAAAACTTCTAAAATGTAAAATCATGATTTGAAATAAAAATGTTATCGGAATTGGATAAGTTTAGTAGGGGTGAACTCATATAGGAATGGGTAATTGGAATTTGTAAAATTTGTCGCGTTCCGAGGTGCGGGCCTGGGGGTCGACTTTTGGGTCGATTTTTATAATTTTGTAAAGTTTAAAACTTTATTATTCGGAATAGTTCCTTATATGTTTTATGTGTATTTTGAAGTTGTTTTAGTTGATTGAGAGCCGTCCGGATGTCTTTCCGCCCGAGAAGTCTACTTTGAGAACCAGGTGATCGTCTTTGAGGTAAGTATCTTACCTAACCTTGTGTGGGGGAACTACCCCTCAGGATTGAGTCTTCCTTGTTGATTGTAGTCCGAGTATACAAGGTGACGAGTGTGTACTCGGACTTATTTGCAATTAGATTGGCCTTTTAGGATTCGTAGGTTCTTATATTACCTGTGTATGATTTGTAATTGTTACATTTGAATCCTTGGTTGTTAATTTCATCCCTTCCTGTTTAAATTAGTATTATTTGTTTTTGGATTCTTTCGTTGGCTATTTGGCCTTAATTAACTTAACTAAATATTCTACTTCTCTCATCATCATGCTATATTTTCTCCATAGCTTGCCTAATTGACTATACTTAGTGTCCTCTAGCCGTAGTTGGAACATCTATTCGTTGGAGTCAAGCATGCCCGTAAGTCTTACATTGTGATTTATATGATTATTCCCTTAAGTGACACTTAGGTCTAATTGTTAGACAGTTATGCTATTGGTATTTCCTTGATGTTGCCTATTACTGGGCCTTTGTTTAAGCTGGGTGTTATTCCGTGAAGTTAACTGTTTAGGTGAGACTGGTTATAGTTGTTTCCCTTGTTGGGATGTTATGGTTTCTGTTACTGTTTATGCTGTTAATGATATGGTTTGTATTGTTGACTCCCTTTCCGGGATGTGATGGTTTCTATTACTGTTTATGTTGTTAATGATATTGTTTGTGCTATTGACTCCCTTGCCGGGATGTTGTGGTTTCTATTATTGGTTATGCTGTTAATGGTATTGTTTGTATTGTTGACTCCCTTGCCGGGATGTGGTGATTTATGGGTCATATTGTTGATTTTTCCTTGCCAAACTGTTGTTCTTGATATTGTTTGGGTGAGGAAGAGTGTAAAGCACGAAGGGTGATGTCGTGTATTGTGAGGATGAGAGTGTAAAAGCACGAAGGGTGATGCCGTGCCATGTTATGATATTAAAGCACGAAGGATAATGCCGTACCGTATCTGTTTATTTATTGTGAAGATGAGAGTAAAAACACGAAGGGTGATGCCGTGAACTTGTTTTGGTAAGGATGAGAGTAAAGCACAAAGAGTGATGCCGTGAACTTGTTTTGGTGAGGATGAGAGTAAAAGCACGAAGGGTGATGCCGTGCACTTGCCTTTGCATTCTCATCCGTTGTTCTAAATTTGGATATTCCTACCTATCTCTTATTGCATTTATTGACAAGATTTCATATTCCTCCTGTACTGCATGGAAATTTCTGAGTTACGGACTGAGTTCCGGTGGATAAATCTTGAGGAGATTTTGATCAGGGGATGTTATTGAAAAGTATTATTGAAAAAGCAATGATCTTGAAATGATTATACTTGAATGACTTTTACATCGAAGGTATACTTGAAAAGCACTAGCCTTGCCTAAAACGATATTTGGAAGTCATTTATTGGGAAAGCATCTTTGGGAAGTTTCGTATTTTGAAAGTAACTATGTTTTACGTAGTTCTCTCTATTAAATATACTTATATCTACTTTTGGAGAAAGTATGTTTTCAAAGGAAACTCTTCCATACTAAAATGATTTTATTTGTAAAAGTTATTCATATGAACTGCTGTTTAAATATTTCTATTAGTTATGGATTTAAATGACTAAGGCCCGATGTGAACAAACCGACGTGGAGTTGAGTTATTGGTGTTCTCTATTGTATTGTGTTTCCTTTCGATTCGGCTTGTTTTGCTGTCCATCTCTCTGTGTATTTTTGTGCTATTTCGTGATTGTTCTGTAATTTCCTTCCACTTTATATTGTCATTGTTGTAAATTATCCCGTGAAGTCTTATATAGATGTAACGTTCGGTCATTCCTATATTCATGTTATTTATTTTGTAGACCAGTGGTGTCTTGACTAGTCCTCGTCAGTACTCCACCGAGGTTAATCTTGATACGTACTGGGCACCGCGATGGTGTGCTCATACTACACTTCTGCACATTTTTGTGTGCAGATCCAAGTATATATTGTAGTAGCTGTGTGGATGATTACCGAGGAGACTCAAGGTAACCTGCTGCTGCATTCGCAGGCTTCAGACTCACCTTCTTTGTATTTATTATTCATACACTATTGTATTTAGTTCCAAACAGTTTTACTTAGAAGTTGTAGAAGATTCATAGAGCTTATGACTTGTATTACCGGTTTTGGGAAAGTTTGTACATTCTGTTGAGATTCTATATCAAGACTGTTAGTTTTCCTTTTATTATTGTTGTTATTCAGTAACTGCTAGGCTTACCTAGTCCCTAAGACTAGGTGCCATCACGATACCTAATAGAGGGAAATTTGGGTCGTGACAATTTAGCGGTCTATTACCGTCATTTTGTGGAGGGTTTCTCATCTATTGCATCTCCCTTGACCAAATTGACCCAAAAAGGTACTCTATTCAGGTGGTCGGATGAGTGCGAGGAGAGATTTCAGAAGCTCAAGACTGCTTTGACCACGACTCCAGTTCTAGTTCTGCCATCAGCTTCTGGTTCTTACACAATGTATTGTCATTCCTCGCGGATAGGTGTTGGATGTGTTCTGATGCAGGAGGGTAGAGTGATTTCTTATTCTTCGCGTCATTTGAAGACCCATGAGAAGAACTATCCCGTCCATAATCTTGAGTTAGCAGCTATTGTTCACGTCTTGAAGATTTGGCGGCACTATTTGTACGGGGTTGTGAGATCTATACTGATCACCAGAGTTTGCGGCATCTGTTCAAGCAGAAAGATCTTAACTTGCGTCAGCGGAGGTGGTTGGATCTTCTAAGCACTATGATATCACTATTTTGTACCATCCCGGGAAGGCCAATGGGTAGCTGATGCTTTGAGTCATCGGGCGGAGAGTTTGGGGAGTTTAGCGTATCTTCCAGCAGCAAAGAGACCATTGGCATTGGATGTTCAGGACTTAGCTGGCCAGTTTGTCAGATTGGTTCAGAGCCGAGTCGGGTATTGGCTTGTGTGGTCTCGAGGTCTTCTCTTTATGATAGTATCAGTGAGCGTCAATTTGATGACTCCCATCTGCTCGTCCTTTAGGACAGGTTTCAACGAGGTGATGCTAGTGATGTGACTATTGGTGATGATGGGGTGTTGAGGATGCAGGGCCGGATATCTGTGCCCGATGTAGATAGGCTATGGGAGTTGATTCTTGTGGAGGACCACAGCTTGCGGATTCCATCCATCCAGGTGTCGCGGAGATGTAGTAGGATTTGAGACAACACTATTGGTGGAGGAGGATGAAGAAGGATGAAGAGACCGGGTGGCTTGCTTCAGAGGTTAGAGATCCCAGAGAGGAAGTGGGAGCGGATCACCATGGATTTTGTAGTTGGGCTCCCGCGGACTTCGAGGAAGTTCGATGCTATTTGGGTGATTGTAGATCGGCTGACCAAGTACGCGCACTTCATTCCAATTGGTAATACTTATTCTTCAGAGCAGTTGGCTGAGATTTACATCTGAGAGATTGTTCGCATTCATGGTGTCCCAGCTTCCATCATCTCAGATAGAGGCACACAGTTTAAATCGCAGTTTTGGAGGGCTGTGCAGTGAGAGTTGGGTACTCAGGTTGAGTTGAGCACAACCTTTCACCCTCATACGAAAGAACAGTCCGAGCGCACTATCCAAATATTGGAGGACATGTTACGCGCTTGTGTCATTGATTTTGGGGGCTCATGGGACCAGTTTTTGCCGCTCGCGGAGTTTGCATATAACAACAATTATTAGTCGAGCATTCAGATGGCTCCATATGAGACTTTGTATGGGACACAATGTAGATCTCCGGTGGGATGGTTTGAGCCGGGTGAGGCTAGGCTCTTGGGTACAAACTTGGTTCATGATGCATTAGACAAGGTGAATTTGATTCAGGAGCAGCTTCGCACGGCGCAGTCTAGGAAAAAGAGCTATGCTGACAGGAAGGTCCGTGATGTGTCTTTCATGGTAGGGGAGAAGGTTATGCTGAAGATATCACCCATGAATGGTGTTATGAGGTTTGGGAAGAGGGGAAAGTTAAGCCCCCAGTTCATTGGGCCTTTTAAGGTACTTCAGAGGATAAGGGAGGTGGCTTACAAGCTTGCCTTTCCACCTAGCTTGTCGAGTGTGCATCCAGTATTTCATGATTCTATGCTCCAGAAGTATATAGATGATCCTTCCCATGGATTTCAGAACGGTTCAGTTGGATGGTGATATGACTTATGATGTGGAGCCAGTGCCATTTTGGAGTGGCAGGCTTGGAAGTTGAGGTCAAAGGATATAGCTTCAGTGAAGGTGCAGTGGAGAGGTCAGCCTTTGGAGGAGGCCACTTGGGAGACCGAGCAGGAGATGCGTAGCAGATATCCACACCTATTTGAGACTCCAGGTATGTTTCTAGATTCGTTCGAGGATGAACGTTTGTTTAAGAGGGGGAGGATGTAACGATCCGGCCAGTCGTTTCGAGAGTTATAGCCCCGTTTCCCTCATTTCTGCTTCTTTTGTGCTTTACGACTGTATTATTGTCACAACTCCTTTTTCCTGAGAAGGGATAGGGAGTTTTTTCCAATTGAAGTGACATTATTCGAAATGGGATTATTTATTTTAATTTAGAGTCGCCACTTGGAATTATTTATTTATGGTGTTCCGAGTCACCATTTATTTAAAAATCCCAAATCGAGGAAATCTTGACTCCGTTCAAAAGTCTGCGAAACCAGAAGACCGGGTAAGTAATTCTTTTAACCCGGGAGAAGGTGTTAGGAATTCTCGAGTTCCGTGGTTTTAGCACGGTCGCTTTTGATCAAAACTGGCTTAAATTAAATTGTTTTAATTACGTACTTTAGAACCTATGTGCATTTTACCTTTTATCGCTTTTAATCACTCGATTATTCTTAATTACGTTATTATCTTAAAACGAGTCACGCCTACGTGTATTAAATTAATAATGCTTCATTATTTAAGAAAGCTTGGCCAAAGTCGCGCGAACGCGTACCTTGATTATTTTTTTTTGAAAATCGTAATTATGTCACGTAGACGTGTACACAATCACGATGATAGATTAGATCGCGCCTAAAACATTTTCTACGAATACTCATTTTTAAATCGTACTCGTGTCACGCGAACGTGTACACAATTAATAATATTTTATTATTATTAGGATTGTTTCACCCAACGTTGCGCGAACGCATACTTTTGTCTTAGTTTTGGAAATATCATAATTATGTTACGCGAACGTATACATAATCACGATAACTCGATTAAATAAGGACGTGCCTAAAGCAAGTTACAATGTTCATGATTTTCCCAAAATTAATTTGAGATTATTGCAAAGGCATGAGATATGGATAATATTATGGAGGAAATGGTGTAAATTAATTATAGAAAACGGATCTGGACCAGAGGACTCTTAAGGAATTCCTATTAGACTTTGAACATGGAATTTTCAAGAATGAATGTCGAATCACTTTATTTTGTGGAAAACTGAAGACTAATAACTAAAGATGATTACCTAAAAAAAAAATAGTAAAACTATAGAGAAGCAGGAAACTTACTCAAACTCATGGCAAAGTAACGTTTTTAAAGAAGAATAAAAAAAAAATAAAAAAAAAAATTGAAACAAAACTAATGAGAAGATTGGTATGCAATACTTTAAAGCAAACTTAAGAAGTGATTTGGAAGGGAAAAAGGAAAGCAATACTCTAAAGCAAACTTAAGAAGTGACCGTCCATCCTTCTTGTCACGACCCAAAATCTATTAAGGTCGTGATGGCGCCGGACACCATCGTCAGGCAAGCCAATCATTAATTTAGTTGAAATGAATTCCTGTTTTAACATTTTTGAAATCATTACCTTTAACTTATTACGAAATAACTAAACAAAATTCGTTAAGTAAATACGATAGTTTAATATTCCATCTTTATAAAATACATCCCATACACATATCCCAGAACCCGGTGTCACAAGTGCATGAGTAATTTCTAAGAATTTATAAAATCATTACAAAGCTTGTCCGAGATACAAATTGGACAATGGAATCTAAAACAAAATGAATACAATACGAGGGAGACTCTGTCAGCTGCGGATCGCCTCCGGATGATACAGCTCGCCTAAGTCTCCAAACCAGCCACATCGCTGTGAAAGTACCTGTGCAATAAAAATGCACAGCAAGTGAAGCATGAGTATGAAAATAACGTGTACTCACTAAGTCGCCTGCCTAATCTCAGAGAGGTAGTGACGAGAGGTCGAATTAGACACTTGCTAGAGGTCAAATTCGTATATTCAAGTGAGACACTAAGGATGAATGTCGTAGACAATTTATTAAGATCAGGAATAATTAATGTCAACCCTTCCACATTTAACACTTTAAGTTTTCGTCATTTTATTAACAAATAATTAAACATGGATGATTTAATCATTTAACAAATAATCAACGGGAAAGAACAACTTCTGCCAAAATTTTAATAACTTTAAATCTCTGTCATTTCAGTCGACAACTTAAGATTTTCAGGCCAGTAATCAGGTAAATCACAACAAATACGCAGTAAATATCACGCGCAAGCAATGCCGAGGGTTGAACGGTGCGGACCAACAATAATAAATTGTGCACTGCCCAAGGGTTGAACGGCTCAAACAATAGATGCATCTATTTTCCTCGCTCGCGAATCGATCATGCGACGCGGTCAACATAATAACAATAAGTTTAGCCTGCTTGCGAATCATACCTGCGACTCAGGTGCTCATATGTACACGTATTCACATAATAAATCCAATTTTTTATCAAGAAAACATATTCTCAAGAGAATGATAAAATTCTTCTTAAAGGAACACGAAAAATAGCATTTAAATCTTTGTTTTGAAACTCATTTGCCAAGTTTAATAATATTCAATAATATAACCTTATCAGGTATACAATTATCCACGGAGGAAATTAATTCTCTTTCTATATGATTAAGAAAATGAACTCTAGTCTTCTTAGATATTCAATTACTATTTCGATAATATTAGCAGTCTAATATTACTGGCAAGATCACCGGTACAATAGGTAAGGCATGCTTATGGGTCCTAGACTACCCGAACATGACATAATAGTAGCTACGCACGGACTCTCGTCACCTCGTGCGTACATAGCCCCCGCAGATAGTAGCACATACTTAATTAGTTCACCTAGGGGGACAATTTCCCCTCACAAAGTTAGAAAGGAGACTTACCTCGCCCTGAAGTTCCATAACAGTCTTCCAAGCCCTTTCCGACGAATCCAATGGACGCACAACGTCCCAAAAGTGTCCAAACAACGACACACCAATGAAAATATACTCTAATATTTGCAATAATTCAAATTATACAATTTCCCAACTCCACTCAGTGAATTGACCAAAATGCCCTCGGGCCCACGTGCCCGGAATCCAAAATTTCTCGAAGATATATTCTACCCATATCTTTACTAGTTCAAATATATAATTTACCCTAAATTCCATGCTCAAATTCGTGGTAGAAATCTAAAATACCATTTCTAGGTTTTTCTTCAAAATTTCCCAATTTTTCCACAATTTTTTCATGTTTTAATCCATGAATATACCTTGTATTTAACTTGAGATGAGTGGGAGTAACTTACCTTGACATTGATGATGAAATTCCCCTCTTGAAGCTCTCCTAAAATCGCCTAAGCCATGAGAAAAATGAGAAAATGAACCAAGATCCTTATTTTAAAACATTCTGCCCAGGCCGATTTTCGCACCTGCGATCCAGTCCCCGCACCTGCGGCTTCCTTCTCCTCCAGCCGGATCCGCTCCTGCGACCCATTGCCCACATCTGCACCTTCGCA
This sequence comes from Nicotiana paniculata, assembly GCA_005239505.1. Lineage (NCBI taxonomy): Eukaryota > Viridiplantae > Streptophyta > Magnoliopsida > Solanales > Solanaceae > Nicotiana > Nicotiana paniculata. Next base: position 80,931 of record ML331535.1, read on the forward strand.
GGTGCGGAAATTCCATCGCACATGCGATCCCAGCCAAGCTAACCCACTCTCGCACCTGCGGCGCCCAAAGCCGCACCTGCGGCCAAATCCTCGCAGGTGCGGTCACACCAGATACCAGCAGCTCCAACTCCTCTTTCAACTTCAAATTTGATCCGTTAACCAACCGGAATCCACTCGAGGCCCCCGGGACCCCCGTCCAATCACACGACTCAGTCCCATAACATCCCACGGACTTGCTCGAGGCCTCAAATCACATCAAACAACGCCAAAAATCATGAATCGCACTCAAACTCGAACTTTATGAACTTTGAAATTTCCAACTTCTACATCCGATGCCGAAACCTATCAAATCACATCCAATTGACCCCAAATTTTGCACACAAGTCATATTCGACGTTACGGACCTGCTCCAACTTCTAGAATTGCATTCCGACCTCGATATCAAAATCTCCACTTCCGGTCGGATTTCTCAAAAACCATAAAATTTCTATCTTTAGCCAAATGACTTCAAAATGACCTACGGACATACGAATTCACTTCCGATTGCGCTCCCAACTCCAGAATCACCATACAGAGCTATTCCCAGGCTCGAAATCCCAAACAGACATTAACCACACTGAAATGCGCTACAAGCCAAACTTAGGAAGTTTCTTAAAAAATGCTGACTTCCACAATACACACCGAAACGCTCCCGGGCTATCCAAAACCCGATCCGGACATACGCCCGAGTCCGAAATAACCATACGAACATGCAAGAACCTTCAAATCCCGATTCGGAGGTCGTTTACTCAAAATTCTAATCTTGGTCAATTTCTCCAACTTAAGGCTTCTGAATTGAGAATTTTCTTTCCAATTTGACTCCGAACTTCTTGAAATTCAACTCCGACCATGACTACGAGTCATAATACCTGAAATGGAGCTTCTCATGACTTCAAACCGCTGAAAAACGTGCAAGATCTCAAAACGACCGGTCGGGTCGTTACATTCTCCCCCACTTAAGCATATGTTCATCCTCGAACGTGCCAAGAACTGCTCTGGAGTTGTCTGAAATCACTATATAACACCTCGCGCACCTGCCCTTGCTACCACAACTCAGTTGAGTACATTAGCTTGATCAAATCTGAATAAGCTCAGAATCCAGTTCCAACACTTGAAATTCTCTGCCAGGCCTGCTTCCAATATATAA
>MDKI01260122.1:0-67754 GCA_005239505.1 Nicotiana paniculata
ATTCCTATATTACTTGTCGACCACGTACACTTGCGTGTGCATTGGGAAATCAACCAACAGGGACTCATTTGGATTTTCCTGAAACCTAGTACACGGTACTACACTGAAGAAAATATCAGGTTTGCTGATAGTGAGATATAATAGAGACCCAATCATCCCTCTGTATATCTTCTGATCAACGAATGAACCAAGTTTATTCACATCTAATTTTATAGTTGTGGCTATGGGGGTGTCTATTTCCTTTGAGTCTTCCATTTTAAATTTCTTGAGCAATTCTTTCACATGATTTTGTTGATGGATCATTGTTCTATTTGAATTTTGCTTGATTTGCAAGCATAAGAAGAAGTTTAGCTCACCCATCATACTCATCTCAAACTCACTCCCCATAAGTATAGCAAACTCCTTACTCAAATTTTCAGAAGTCGCCCCAAATATGATATCATCCACATATATTTGCACAACCATGAGTTCTTTAGCCTTTTCCTTTAAGAACAAGGTGCTGCCAAGTTTACCTCGTTTGTATCCATGTTCTAGCAGGAATTTTGATAGACGCCCATACCATGCTCTTGGTGCTTGTTTGAGACCATAAATAACCTTGTCAAGTTTGTATACATGGTCAGGTGACCCCTTTCTTTCAAAACCCGGAGGTTGTATGACAAATACATCTTCCTTCAGATATCCATTGAGGAAGGCACTCTTAACATCCATCTGATGGAGAGTGAATTCCATGTGTGCAGCAAATACTATAAGAAGTCTGATTGCCTCTAGCCTTGCCACAGGGGCAAAGTTCTCATCATAGTCAATTCCCTCGTCTTGACTATATCCTTGAACAACCAGTCTAGCCTTGTTTCTTGTAATAGTTCCATCCTCATCAAGCTTGTTCATGAAGACCCACTTTGTGCCAATCACTGATCTGTCTAGTGGTCTGTGTACCAAGTGCCACACTTGACTTCTTTCAAATTGATTCAGCTTTTCTTGCATGGCATTTACTCAGTCAGCATCCTGTAGGGCTTCACCAATGTTATTTGGTTCAATGAAGGATAGAAAGGCATCAAACGCACACAAAATTTTCAAATAGGATCTTGTTTTGATTTCAGATGTTAGATCTGTTATGATGTTCTCAAGAGGGTGAGAACTCTGATATCTGTGTTGTTTGAGAACGAATTGTTCACGTCTGGATAGTTCCATGGTGTCTTGTTGTTATGGAACGGGATCGGTGCCAATGTTCACATGTTGAGTTCCCCCTGTCATGTTGCTTGGGGTAGTTGGACCTGTTCCATCTTGCATGTTTGCTTCAATGTTTTCACTGCTTCTCACCAGTCCAAGCTCCTCATCTTCTGGTTCATGTCTCTCATCAAGAGTGTAGTTTCATCAAATACAACATGTACACTTTCTTCTAAACATATTTCTTTTATTATACACTTTATAAGATTTGCTATGTGATGATTATCCAAAGAATACTCCCTCATCACTTCTGGGATCAAATTTCCTAGAGAATCTTTGCCATTATTGTGCACAAAGCACTTGCATCCGAAAGCCCTAAGGTGGGATATGTTGGGCTTTATCCCTTTAAGTAATTCATTAGGAGTTTTCTCTACCAGAGGCCTGGTCATGCATCTATTTATTATATAGCATGCAGTGTTTATTGTTTCTGCCCAGAAGCTATCAGGTAGTTTGCTAGAAAGAAGCATGGTTCTTGCCATATCTTTAAGAGTTCTATTCTTTCTTTCAACAGCCCCATTTTGTTGTGGGGTTCTAGGGGCAGAAAAATTGTTATTGATACCATGTTCATCACATAACTCAACATACTTTGCATTCTCAAAATTCAGTACCATGATCAGATCTTATTGATGCTAGTTGATTTCCTAACTGGTTTTGAGTTTTCTTAACAAATGAGGCGAACATATCAAGTGCTTCATCCTTAGATGTCAGAAATAAGGTCCAAGTAAACCTTGAATAGTCATCAACTAGAACCATTACATATTTCTTATCACCTCTGGTCAGAGTTCTCATAGGACCACATAGGTCCATATGAACCAGTTCCAACGTCCTGGTGGTACTGACCATTTTCTTACCTGCTTCCCCCTTGCACATGCCTCACTAACTTTGTCTTCCTTGAACTTAATCTTAGGAAGCCCTACCACTAAGTCTTTAGAGACTAATTTGTTTAGCTGATTTAGATTTGCGTGACCAAGTCTTTTGTGCCACAAGAAGGGATCACTGTCCAACACACTTAGACAAATGAGTTCATTTTCAGACAGTGTGGACAAGTCTATGACGTAGATGTTATTCATTCTTTTTCCCTGCAAAACAATCTTGTCAGTAAGCAGGTTAATCACAAAATATTTTGTGGAAGTAAAGGCAACCAGGTTACCTCTGTCACACAATTGTGACACACTGATCAGGCTATATTTCAAGCCATCTATCAGATACACACGTTCAATGGAACGTGTGTCATCCTTACCTACCTTACCAACCCCAATAATTTCACCTTTCTTTCCATTTCCAAAGGAGACATTTCCTCCTTTGAGGCTTTCAAGTGAAAGGAACTGTTCCATGTTCCCTGTCATATGCTTTTAGCAGCCATTATCAAATACCAAATTTGGCTGCCTCCTCTCACTTGAAACCTACAAAAAGGAATCAGGGGTTAGTTTTAAGAACCCAAACTAGTTTAGGTCCTTTTCTATGATAGAATGGATGAATCAAGCTTTTTCTAGCCCAATTTGATAGCCAATTTTTCTTTTTAACAAAACTCTCATTTCTTCGACTGTCCTGCTCTTTTGCAGTACACTCAATTTTCTAATAGCTAGTCTTACCACAGTGGGTGCAGATTTTAGTCTCAGGGAGAGTGATATACTTGCTTTTGGTATCCCACTTGGTCAATTGACTCCCAAAGCAAATTCCTCTTCAAGCCATATCATGATTCTCTTGAAGCCATATAAAGGCATCAGGGGATGTATTCCATTTACACGTTCGATCTAATTCGTGTTTAACTTTGCCAAGTTCTTCTTTAAGAGTTCTTATCTGTTCATCCAAGGCATACATCTCATCTTTTAGTTTTACCACATTTTCTTCTAACGTGATTTGAGAATGATCAACAACCTTTTTATAGGATCCTAGCTTTAGCTTTAAGTTTTCAGATTTTAGTTCTAGAATCTCAGTTTAAAGCGGATGAAGATGGTTCAACAAGACAGTGTTTTTCTTTTCAGATTCACTTAGTCTGATCTCAAGGTTCATGCATTTTGCTTTGAGCATTTCACATTCTTTAAAGAGTTGTTTCTTCGGAATTACCCATGAAATCACGTAGCAACTCATAGAGTTTTTCTTAGATAGGAACTTTATTTTATTTTTAAGATGGGAGATACTTACCTCTGGTTCTTCATGTGATTCCTCGTCGGATTCTCCAATTGCCATGAGCGCCTGATCTTCATTCTCACCATCTTCTGATTATTCATCTAAACTTTCCCCCCAAGCAGCAACCATAGCTTTTGTTGTAGTTTTCTTGGGTTGGACATGTTCCTTCTTTCATATATCTCATTTTTCCTTTCCACTTCCCACTGAGGACAGTTCTTGATAAGATGGTCAGTCTTTCCACACTTGTAGCATCCCTCGTTGGTTGCTCTTTCTGAAGCTTTTGCTTTATTGTAATTTCCTCCTCTAGAGATGCCCTTCTTCCTTATTAGAAAGTTTCTGAATTCTTTGGTAATCATGGCCATCTCATCTTTCTCAAGATCTTCTCCCTCAGTGATTCTCAGTGCTAGACTTCTCTCCTTCTTTAGATCATCCATCTTCATTGTTTGCCTTCTAAGTTCATAGACAGTAAGGTTTCCAATTAGTTCATCCAATCTGAGGGTTGCCATATTTTTGGATTCCTAGATAACAGTGGTTTTGCTTTCCCAGAAGATTGTAAGACCCTTGTCAGGATCTTCTCTACCTTGTCCTCTTCAAGAATGACTCTACCAAGAGACTTAAGTTCATTTGTCAAAGTTGTGAACCTTATGTATATCTCTTGGATTGTCTCTCCTTCTTTCATAATAATGTTTTCATACTGTGAGTATAGAATAGTACCTCTGGATCTTTTTACCTGAGGTGTTACTTCATGGGCTACTTGCAAGGTATCCCAGATTTCATGGTGCAGCTTTGGATTCTGCTATACTCGCCTGGACCTAGTCCACACACTACCCACTTCTTGGCCTTTGTATTCTTTTCCCATTTCTTCAGATCCTCACCAGTGCAGTCAGCTCTAGTCTTTGGTACATCTACACCTTCAGCAGTCTTCGTCATGGTAGCTAGAGGACCAATCAGTGACTATGTCCCAGAGTTCATAGTCTTCTCCAATCAGGTGGTCCTTCATATTGTTCTTCTACCAAGAGTAATACTAGCCATTGAAGAGTGGTGGCCTTGCAGTTGATTGACCCTCCCATTTTCCAGGTGGTGCACTCATTTTAATCTTTTCCAAGGTGTTAGCCTTTTCAACGATAACCTACTCTGATAGCAATTGATGTTCTATACTTCAATACCACACAAGAGGGGGGGGGGGGATTTGTGTGGTGTCCAATTTTTCGTGTGTTGTCTAAATAGAATAACCTGGTTCTTCTTGGTGTTCCAATTTCTACTAGTGCGGAATAATAAATGCAGTAAAGTAAAAACACAGAGATTTTTACGTGGAAAACACCTGGCTCAAAAGTTGAAAAAACAACGACCTACTCCTTAGTAGGATTTTTCCAAACTCTTCACTACAACTCTAAGCCAAACATCATTTACAGAATAAACTCTTTTGTAAACCTAAGGACTAACTCTAATCACTATGTAGCAACCTAGCCTCTAGCTAATTGCAGCAAACTTCAAGTTAACTCTAACTTGAACAATGTGTAACTATTACAATTGCTTCTAATAAAGCAGAAAGATACAATAATAAATCACCTACTACAACTAATTAGACTCGAAAGACAAACAGATGGAACTGGTTCTTCTAGCTGGTCAGTAGCCTTTGTATAACACAAGGATTCTGCTTGTAAAATTTCTCTATTAATTTGGCCTTTAGTTCTTGCTTCAATTATGTCTTTGTGCGAATTATTTTCAGTAGGAATACTTCGTTATATAGCGCCATAAGTTAAGATGTTCTTGTTTAGTTCTAATGCAACTCTTCCTTGGTGGAAGAGTTTTTGTTTATCTCAACTTCCTTCCTTTATTTATGTCCTTCCTGAACTCGAACTCTAACCCCTTATCAATTTGCAACCTTTTCGCATTAGGAGCCAATCTCTTAGTTCATGGATAATTCACACATCACGTTTACCTCATGTGCATGCACGGTTCTTGTGCCAATTGGTTCATTGGAGATGTTTGCCCTGATGGACCTGGTTCAACTGGGTAGGCATTTGTCAAGCTTCAAAATCATGCAGTGACTTGGGTCAACACATATGCAAATGTCAACTCTACACAACATACCGCATACACCATGCCATCCTATGAAAAATATAAGAACTTCATGATCCCTTTCGAGCCACAAGCAACTACGTACCCAACTAGCCAAGAACTTTCCATTGATCTCATTTAGAAGCAAAATCACCATACATCACCTGCACCTCATGCCAATAGAAAATATATATCTCTAACTGTGGTAGAAACCATCAGGAACTAACCGAATTCCATTTGTACAACACTAAACCATCAAGACTGAATCCTTCTAGATCAACCAAGCTACGCAGGTCACCGAAACTCAAAAGCATTGCTAAGAAACACCTACAAAACTCATTTCCTCATAAACACCCAAAGAACTAATCATATACCTTACCATGCCGATCCGACCTACTACAAAGATGTCCTATGTACCCAAGTTCCGTCTGACATACCTTCGAATTGATACTTTTCCTTGCCATAATACCACAATTCTCAACCTAGACTCACCATACGAGACCCAAGCATAAGACCGTACCGTCTAAGGCTCGTATACTGCTGAATACTCTCTCAAATATCCCTAAAAGTACCACATTCAAAATACTTACCCTAAAGAGACTTCCTACGAATTTAAGGCCATTACCTTCACTTTCCTGATACTAGTATGTAGAATCCATGATAATGTAGAAATGCCACAAGTCTTGACACCCTCCAATGTAAATATTAGTTCTTGCCAAAAGCATACCTTAAAGGTTCCCAATTGTTACGTATAACCTTGAATCTATCAGAAACATTCTCGAGAGTCATCCACTCTACACAAATCGCAATTAAACTGATCAAACAACCGGCCCCATTTTCACACCAACATACTAGGAAGTAACCCACACTTCGGAGAAACCAAGCAAATTCCTACTCCACACACACTACACCATTTACAACTACAACTCAATCATTCAATAAAATCCATCTACCCATAGAGTACATTACCACATGTATCCAAAAATTTCCCTTACTCGAGTCTTCTCAGACTCCACCTCTGCAGGTCATAACGAATTCACCAGTATACCTTGAAATGAACCCAATACCTCCCATAATCATCCAACCAACTTATCATTAGCAGTCTCCCCCACTTGGCTCAATCAATATATCAAAACAATCGATAACTCACAATGCCCATACGCTAACACCGCCATATCACAATGAGATTCAACTAAATCCTTCATAAGCTCATACATAACTCAAACCATTTAAAATATCAAATCATCTGCAATCTCGCATTCACCATTGCAATAGTGGCGCCAACTTCCACAAGCGATCTAAACTCAACTTACAACATATAACATTTACTGGTAAATGAGTACTTTCTATAAAACCACCTAAAGATCACACAACCTCAGGACACCCTGAGGAGATAACCCTGCCTTCTTAGCCTCAGACTGATATCATCTCTATACCCTTCCAAAAATAATAGCTATCACGCAATCACTATAACCTCCTGCATTAAAACCCAACCAATGTCTATCCCCGAGGCATCAAGATACGCGGTATAAGTACCTGAAGCTGATGGCAGAACTAACACTCGAGTTGTGGTCAAAGCAATATTATTGGGGCACTGGTCAACCCAAAAGACATCACCAGGAACTCATAACACAATACAAAGATCCACTTCACTCCACAACTAAACAACATGAGAGGTCTTCCAATACTCTCACAAATCGAAGCCATATGACAACTCAAGACAGAAATCAAGCACTCAATAGTTCTTGCTACATATCCAGCCAATCCTTTTGTCACAATCAAACAATTTGAAAACACCTCACCATCAAATGACACTCGCCACATAGTCCTCCAGCCAAAAAATCCCACCAATAAGAACACAAACCGACATATAAGTCCTAAATGCATGTGCTCACACAAACAAAATCTCAGCACTCAAGCCACAGAAAGAACTTGGCCTTAAGTCCTCCAGATTGGCCCATTATCAACATGCAAAAATCATATCTCGCACCTCACCCATGGAAAGCACAAGTCGTGGATACACAGCTGATACTAACCGCTCGCATGCGCATTCAAATATATGAAAGGGATTAAAAGAGTTACGCTTTTGGCTAAATAAACTTATTGGCACGACAAGAATTCAAGAATGTGAGATTTTTCTTAAGGGTTCTGCTGCCTCTCGAAGATAAGTACAGACGTCTCCATACCGATCCGGAAGACTCTACTAAAACTGCTAATGATCAGTGTGTCCTATGTAACCTAGGACAGTCAAATGAACACTCAAAACGAAAAGTGTCTTTCATTTATATCATTACTATACTGATAATCCATAAAGGTTTTGTTTAATCATTTTTTAAACAGATAAAGCTACGCCGAATTGTTATATACAATCCCAAGATCCCGGAGTCACTGGTCATGAGCATCTAAAGAAAATATACAAGTCTGGAAGATAAACTCTATAATAGTAAGAAGGAGAAGGGCAAGGTTGCGGACGCGTGCAACTACCTCGCTAATCTCCATGAATCTCTGGTATAGTAAATCAACTCTCAGTCAGCCCAAGCACCTAAATCTGCACACAAGGTGCATGGAGTAATGAGAGTACGCCAACTCAATAGTAATGAAAATAAATAAGGTTTCAGCAGTAAGAAACACATAAAATAAGGTCATCAATTCATTAGAGGCACAATCTTTCTTTCCAATAGTGTATACGTTAAATCATCATGCTTAAAAGACGATTTCAGTAAAAATCATTTGAGAATATACTTGCCAACAGTTTCAATATAACGTTCAAGAAGTTTAGTGTAAAAATGATAAAAATCATAAAATGCCTCTCAGGTAAAACATGCATCAGAAACTGCCCCTCGGGCGTAACATCACTCAGAATCAGCCCCACGGGGATACCTCGCAGTCACTCATAATCAGCCCCTCGGGCAACCTCACAGTCACTCATGCCTCCCAATCACTCGGCACTCGCACTCAGTAGGTACATGCGCTTATTGGGGGTGTGTACAGACTCCGGAGGGGCTCCTTCAGCCCAAGCGCTATAACAAGACAAATTATGGCATCAATCACTCTAGCACTCGGCCTATCAATAACATGTTGCGGCATGCAGCCCGCTCCCTTATAACATCCTCACAAATCAGGCACTCAACCTCACCCAGTCATCATAAGCAGTATAACATACTATGGCACGTAGCTCGATCCCATAATATCCTCACAACATGGGCCCTCGACCTCACTCAGTCAGAAACCTCTCAAAAAACCACTCGGTCTATCAGTAAAACGGAGTACTCGACCCAAAATATCATTTTATGTCTCAAAACAGTGTAAATAAGCCTTAGTTTTGAAATCAGTTAAACATAATACGACTGAGTGTAAATCATAAGTCAACACAGTGAGGAATAGTAGTAAAAGCCCCCGAGGGGTCCAAACACTTGGCACGAGGCCCAAATAAAGCATTCCGCCCAAAACATAGTAATAATCTTTGAACATGAAATATCATATGATTTATAATCAAACACGCAACTTAATAGTTGCCGCGGGATGAACCAAATCACAATCCCCCAACACTGTATGGCACACACTCCCCATCTAGCATGTGCGTCACTCCAAAACAGTGATACAATGTGAAGTCCGGGATTACGTACCCTCAGGACAAGATTTACAGTCATTACTTACCTCAAACCGGACGAAAACTACTCCGCGATGCCTTTGCCCCTCGACTCGGCCTCAACATGCCCCATATATTGAAAAACATATTCATATCATCAAAATACTCCAAGGGAACAAAGCTCACTCGAAAATAACCAATATATACCAAAAATCCTGAAATCGGCCAAACCCGACCCCCGGTTCAACGTCTTAGAATTCGATATATATCACATCACACGAATTCTCATCCTCCCTCGAGTCTATGCATACCAAGAACATCAAAATCGGACCTCAAATGGCCCCTCAAATCCCCAATTCAATTCTCTAATTTTTCTTCCAAATTTTCACCCCGAATTCCCAAATTAAATGACGAAATTAAGGGCATAATCATGGAGTTTAACCAAAACCAAGTGAGAAATACTTAACCCGATCAATTCTCTAAACAATCCCTAAAAAATTGCCTAATCCCGTGGTCTCTAGCTCAACATATGAAAAATGGGTTTAAACCCTCGATTTGAGATTTAACACTGCCTGCCCAGATTTTTATCCTTCGCGAACGCGACCACCCGCACGCGTTCGCATAGAACAACCCAATTGCTCTTCCTCTTTACTCTCCACGAACGAAATGCCTAGCCGGCCTCAACCATCGCGAACACGTACCTCCCAACGCGAACTCATAGACCAAATCTCTGGGGTCTCCCAGCTGCCTTTTCCTCTTTGCGAACGCGGCCCCAGAGCGCGAACGTGATGAACACTTTACCCAACCCTCTGCATTTGTGTCCTCCTCTTTGCGAACATAATGAATAAAATTCTCAGCTTCCATTAACCCTTCGCGAACGCGGCTTCACCCACACGAACGCGAAGAAGAATAACTCTGCAACCAAAAACCAGAAAAGCTGCCAACTCCAAAGTCCAAAAATTTATCCGTTAACCACCTGAAACACACTCGAGGCCCTCGGAACCACAACCAAAGATGCCAACACATCCCATAACCTCATTTAAACTTAGTCGAGCCTTCGAACCCTTCAAAACAATGCCAAAACACCAAATTCACCTCGGATTCAAGCCTAAGAACTTAGAAACTTCTAAATTTCACCAATGATGCCGAAACCACCCAAAACACGTCCAATTGACCTGAAAATTTGCACAGTAATCCAAAATAGCACTACCAACTTGTTGCACCTTTTAGAGTTCCATTCCGCCCCAATAGACTATTTTCCAGTACCGACCGAAAATTGCCAAAAACTCAATTTCTCCATTTCGAGCCTAATTTTACTCCCGACTTCAAAACCACATTTTGAACACACCCCTAAGTCCCAAATCACCTAACGAAGCTATTTGAGTCATACAATCCACATTCCGGGGTCATTTACCTATAAGTCAACTTCCGATTGACTTTTTCAACTATTAGGTCAACTTAAGAGACTAAATATCTCATTTCTCTCCACATTCACTCTGAACCCGAGCCAACCATCCCAACACAACATAAAAGAGCTGAAAAACACATAATAAAGAAGAAATAGTGGAAACGGGGCTAAACTCTCAGAAAGACCGATTGGGTCGTTACATCAAATAGAAGGTTTCTCGCTTATCGGGATTGAGTTTTGCATCTGCAAGGTCACGGTTCAATTTTGAAGGGGAGGTCATGGATTCTTAGACAGCACAATTGGTTTCATATGTTTAGATGTATGCTATTACTACTTGGTATTGCCTGAGGAATGTGTGCATTTCAGAAGACACATTGTGTTTTGACTTACAGATACATTATTGATATTGCGATGCTCGCCTGGTTAGTCGACTGCTCAGATTCAGGTTTTTTTATGTGGCACGGAATCGTTATAGAAATATTCCTCATGGGATGATCGTATTTAAGAGACGTGTTAGAAATTTGGGCGGTGGAGTTGGGGTCAGGTAGGGTGATTCGTGTGTTCTATGGATTTGGAGACTCGGAGTTCTCAGAAGTAGATTGTTTCGTGGTTGTGGACTATGAAATATGGCCAAGGCTATCCATATGATAGTGTGTGTTATGGTTATGTCGTTACGGACTTTTGGAGGGCTATTTGTTTATTCGGGGATGGCCGGAGTTGATTTGGGACCCACTGATAGGCCCAATGAGGATGTGTATTCTGTATCGAATCGGATTTGTTTGCTCCTGCGCAGCTGTTACTATCGGTATTGTCACGCCCCATACCTAGTGAGGCGTGGCTGGTACCTGGTGTCGTGCTGGACCGAGCGAACCACTCTGTAACTCATTTTTTTTCTAACTATCATGGGCCAACATGGCCATAACTCATAATGTATAATTATAAGTGGGTAAACATTGTATCAATGAACCATCGTTCTTAAAAGATGAGTACATATAGGCCGTCGAGGCCTCTGACCTACTGTACAAAATGAATATTTGTCTACAAAGCCTCTAAGATTATTCGACATCAAATAGGTCAGGGTACTGGCCTACCCATAAATCTGTAGCAAAACTCTGACTCAATGACTCATAAACTTTGTTGCACTCCGAATGAGGTGGAGTCTTACCGATCCTTCGTTGAATGCTAACCTCGTCTACTATGAGGGCTTGTCAAACTGTTTTTCTATACCTGCAGGCATGTATGCGGTATCCCCAACAAAAGGACGTCCAGTACAAATAATGTACTCAGTATGTAAGGCACATAAATAAGCTTACAAAAGACCTGGAAGAAATATGGAGTAAATGACCTAACCTGTAAGTATGAGTAACTCTGTAAATCATGAAATACTTATAGTGTCATGCATATGCGTATGAATGTCATGGCGTTCATAGGTACATGTGTTAACAACATCATCAAGCCTCTGAGAGCATCCCATCATATTATCTCGGCCATTGTCGGCAAAATCATCAACGTATACCAGTTAATCATGTGGTGGTGCGTATATAACGTCGTAACCCTTATATATATATATATGTGTGTGTGTGTGTGTGTGTGTGTGTGTGTGTGCGTATATAACGTCATCTGGTCATGGGTCAATGTAAATGAATGCAATAAGAAGTACGTCAATAAAATCTTTCAGGGTGTCATAAGACCATTATACCTCTGATTAATATCATGAAATAAACTTTACCATCGTTACGTATTTTCTGAGACCCATGAACAGATGATAGAATAATATGACACATGGGGAATCAAGAACATAAGCATCTCTGGTATTTGTATGAATAGAGTTATTTATGAAAATTGTGCATTTGCTCATTTCATTTGTGTCATATAGATTATGCCAAAAAGAAAGAAGGGATAGCCTTAACATACCTGAGGCGATTCTTTTGAGAAGGATTACACCGTACTCCTTAAAATTTGCAAAAACCCATGCTATATTATCTTGTGAAGTTTCAAATGAGCTATGGAGCTCCATCCGTTAGCAAAAGAACGGGAGGTATGGTGTTATTTGCTTACTGCCAGAGGATACATCGCATTTCGGAACATCCCTACGAAATGTTTGTATAATAGAATTTAACCTGGGTAAAATGGGTTATTCATCCCCCCAAAACGTAACATTACAGATATTCTATCTCGGGCAATTTGCACGTCAACTCTTCGCTACTTATGAAACGTTCCAATGGATTTCAGCAAAAAGCACAAACATAAACACTGTTTAAAATGACTCCTCCTGCCAAATGCCAACACTAACTACACCTTTTTTATTTTATTTTGATGAAGTACACTAACTACACATTTTATGTTAAGACCCAAAGCCCCCACAACAACCTAATAACTTCCAGAAGTTATAGCTACTCTCAAATTCTCTAAAATTAAGCTACGGATGACTACGAAATTTAGTCCATGTGTCATGGTTTCCTAAAATATCTATCATCAAATATCTTTAAGTTTCCGCCATGTTTTTGGCTATTAAGCTTATCCAAAACTTGATTAAGCTTATACACAAATTCCTTAATTAACTTGTTAATTTCCCCTTAACCAATAATTAATCAAATTTTCACATAATTAAAAGTCATCTCAAATTACTTAAAATACTACTCACTTTTAACACACTTTATACATCTTACCATAATATACTTTACTATCATGGTTATGTGCTACCATATAAAATCAATACATACACTATTATTTCATTAAAATATCCATGTAAAAATACATGTATTTTCTCAACTTCTAATTTTTCTAATCTCATATAAAGAGTACAAATTCTCGTACGCTAAATTCTTAAAATGGTAAAAAGATAACCTTCTTTTCTTGTTGAAAATAATTTTTATCTTTAGAATAAAAAAACTTCATAAACTTTCTCATATTATGTGTATAATTTAAAGCATATTCGAAAGTAGTAATATTAATAACTATATAAAATCATAATGTTTAAAATTTTTAAAAAATTATTTCACTCAAAATATCATATCAAATGTATATGACAGTATCAATATTGTTAAACTTACAGGGTCTTACAATATCATAGTCGCAAATTCTCTATAACCTAATGAATTGTCTTAGTCCGTTCAAGCTTATATGGATTACTACAACACATCCTAATATTAAAGTATGGGGTGTAACAGGTATATCGTCGGGTGAAATAGATGTTATTCGCGCCTTGGTCTGTGTTATGTATTCCTCTCTTATGCTATGACGGTTTGTGAGGGTTACATGGTTCTTCGCACGCATATTGTAATTCAGTTTAGGCCTCATGTCACTACCGGCGAGATAGCCTTTGTGATGTTGATTTGCTTATTGCATCATAGTTGTGCTTGCTCTTTTCAGTATTGTTTGTTCCTAATAATCTTCCCACATTTATATTTTGTGCAATCTGATGTGCTTGAAATTAACATACATGTGATCAGTGAGCTCGAGTATTATGGATCGACGGGTACTGTCACGACCCAAAATGCCTATGGTCGTGATGGCACCGGACACACGGTCAGGCAAGCCAAACCATTAATTAATAGAAATGACCTTCCAGTTTTAAAAAATTTCAAAATCGTTACTTTTCTTGCATTTCATAATCAAATAAATAAATTTTAGTAAACTTAAATACAACAACACATCAATTCAGTTTAATAAAATAAATCCCAACACATCCCCAGAACCCGATGTCACAAGTACATGAGCAATTTCTAAAAGTTATACAATCACTTCAAGCCTGCCCGAAATACAATTGGACTAGAAAATTTAAATGAAATAGATACATTATGAGGGTGACTCTGTTAGCTGCAGATCGCCTCCGGTAGATGCAGCTCGCCTAAGTCTCTGAACCCTCCACATTGCTATGAGAGTACCTGTGCAATAAAATGCAGAACAAGTGCAGCATGAGTACAAAAATACATGTACTCAGTAAGTCGCCCGCCTAACCTCGGAGAGTTAGTGACGAGAGGGCAAATTAGACTCTTACTAAGGTCCGACAATACAACATATGACAGAATATGATGAAATACAATAGACATGTAAGACAATAAGCAAGGAGTACATATCAAGTACAGAAATCCAGGTAACTACTGAGAATAAACAGCAATGTACGCTTTCCTCTCTCCCAAATACATGTCAAGCCAATACCAATAGAACAGTACCAAATAGTCATGTGCACACAAGGGTAAGACAACCGGCCGGAGTCATAACATAGTCACGCTCGTGCACTACCGAAGGAACGATCGGCCCATCCCAAAAGTGCACCTCTCAACCTCTCTATGCACTGCCGAAGGATCAATCGGCCCGTCCCAAAAGTTCATCTCTCAATCACTCTACGCACTGCCTAAGGATCGATCGGCCCATCCCAAAACTGCGGATCTCAATCTCTCTATGCACTGCCGAAGGATCGATCGGCTTGTCCCAAAAGTGCATCTCTCAATATCTCTACACACTGCCGAAGGATTGATCGGCCCATCCCAAAAGTGCGCTCTCAATATAATAGTCCTCTATGTGCACTGCCGAGGGATCGACCGGCCCGCCCCAAAAGTGCACCTCTCAATATAATACGACTAGCTAGCTCGCGAATCATACATTCGACTCAGGTGATCATAATAATACATACAAAAATACAGGGTCACACTGCTCGCGAATCACTCAAGTGACTCAGGCACCTAAAGTTACACATATCCATATAATAGGTTCGTATTTTTCTCAAGAAAACTGTTTTTCCTCAGGAGAATGGTAAAGTCTTTTATTAAAAGAAACATGAAATATAGGTTTTGAAATCTTTATTTTTTACTCCCTTTTCCAGTTTAATAGTACTCCATGATACAGTCCAGTCCAAGTATACATATATTCACAACGGAAACAATTTTATTTTAGGAGGTTAACAATATGAACTCTAGATTTATGTTGAAACATTCAATTACGGTTTCGGTCACATTAGCAGTTTAATATTGCAGGCAGGGTTACAGGTACACACATAAAGCATGCTAGTGGGTCCTAGGCTACACGAACAAGGCATAATAGTCGCCACGTACGGACTCTCGTCACTCGGTATGTACGTGGCCCCCACCACATGAATACACAACAATTAATTAACCTAGGGGGACGATTCCCCATCACGAAGTTAGAAAGGAGACTTACCTCGTGACGAAACCACCTCTCGGATCAAGGATGCGCCCGAATCTGAGAAATCTACCCTCGACAGCTCGCAACTAGCCAAATACAGTATAATTACATCAACTCATGATCAAGGAAGAAGAATTAACCTATTAACCCAAAATTCACCATTCTTGAAGAATTACCCAATTTCAACCCCGAGCTCGCATGCTCGAATATCGAGAATTATTGAAGGGGTCGCTCACTCGTAGCCTAAGGATCAAGATTACGTAACTTTTATTGGAATGCATGGGATTCATTCAGTGATTTATCAAATTCTTAAGAACCCTAACTTTTACTATCCAAATCCTTGATTTTTGATGTTTTAGTAATTAATTCTAGTTGAATTCCATGTAAAAATTAGGAAAATAGAGAGGAATTACTCACCTTAGCACTATATAGGTCGCGGAGGGTGCTGCTCAAGCTTGAAGTCTCTCTAATGGTGTTTTGGATGAGAAAGAATAAAGAAAACCCGTGTTTAAACCTTTAAATATGCCTGCCTACAGGGGTTACCGCACCTGCGACCCTGGGACCGCACATGCGGTCCCGCACCGGCGTGAAAAGAATCGCACAAGCGGAAAATGTAGAGGGGGCTGGGGATCCCACCTACAGAGGGGTTTCCGCACTAGTGGACCTGCTCCTGCAGAATTTGTTCCGCACCTGCGAAGGTAGGGGGACCCCGGGGTTTTCGCACCTGCGAGGCTGTGACCGCATGAGCAGTCTCGCACATGCGGCTGGGCAACTGAACCTACGCTCACACCAGCAACTGTTGCACCAGCAGTTGCTTTAGCTGGTTTTTGTCCACATGTGATGTCTGGGAGGCAACTGGGCCCACCCGAGCCCCCGTACAAATATACCAACAAGTCTCAAACCATAATACGGACTCGCTCGAGCCTACAAAACACTCAAAATCGCATCCCAAAACCCCTGAATTCATAGCTTAGGACTTTCAAATTCTAGATTTCTATAACGATGCGCCGAACCGACCTATACAATTCGGAATGACTTCAAATTTTACGGACAAGTCATATTCAACATTATGGACCTGCTTCAACTTCCGGAATCGCATTCCGACCTCTATATCAAAACTTCCACTTCCAGCCGGATTCCCCAAAAACCTTCAATTTTCTATATTTAGCCAAAGGACTTCAAACTGACCTCCGGACATCCGAATTCACTTCCGATCGTGCTCCCAAAAACAAAATACCAAACGGAGCTATTCCTAGACTCGGAATCAAAACGGACATCAACCTCATTGATATGCACTTCAAGCCCAATTTTATAAAAGCCTTCTAAAATGTTAACTTCCACAATATACGCCGGAACGCTCCAGGGTTATCCAAAACCCGATACGGGCAAACACCCAAATCCAAAATCATCATACGAACCTACCAGAACCTTCAAATCCTGATTCGGAGATCGTTTACTCAAAATTCCAATCTTAGTTGGTTTCACCAACTCAACGCTTCTGTAGTGAGAGTTTTCTTTCCAAACCAACTCTAAACTTTTTGAAATTCAATTCTGACCACGCCCACGGGTCATTATACCTAAAATGAAGCTGTTCACGGCATCAAACTGCTGAATGACGCGCTAGATCACAAAATGACCGGTCGGGTCGTTACATTCTCCCCCACTTAAACCGACGTTCATCCTCGAACATGCTAAGAACTGCTCTGGATCTTCCCGAAATCACTATTTAACATCTCGAGCACCTACCGGTGCTACCACAACCCAGTCGAGCACAATAGCTTGATCAAATCTGGAGATTTCTTCTTTATCCATATAATAAGCTCAGAATTCACTCAAACACCTGAAATTTCTCTAGCCAGGCTTAGTTCCAATATATATAAGCACTGCATCAACTAGATCATGATATACCCGATCATAACTGCATACCCTTGCTGAAACGGCGTCATGCACCGCGTAACTCATCATCTGACCACAATGACGCTCCCTGAACCTTAATAGCCAAGGTCCATGAGCCTGATGCACCCAATGCACCTCATAACAAATATACATATACCCTGTTATAATGCTGACGACACCACCACAAGGGAGGAAATGTGCAGAAATTCATACTCAACTATAGAGTTAACAAATCCTTGAATACCTCATCTTGACTAGTATGTTCACTTTAGTATGAACCTGAATAATGGTATTTGTTCTTTAATGTACACTTCTCACAACCTCATCACACTGATCCCTGATCCAAAAATCTCGTCTCACCCAGTATGAATTGCTCAGACAACAAACCATCCCAACATGACCATAGTCTCACATGATACCACATCGCGCCAATAGGCCATAACTCGAACATGATAATAAGAAACGACTCAGGACGGAACTATTCGGCTCATGCAATTAATATGAGTTCTTACAAGAAAATAGGAATTAAAACATAAGAAAATAAATATAGGAACCTTACTCATCATCACACTGTTGCGGCGTGCAACCCGATCCAACTAACATACCTGTGGCGACGTGCCACCCGATCCCAAATAACATCACTCGTGGCGGCGTGCCACCCGATCCCAAATAACATCACCGTGGCGGCATGTCACCCGATCCAAATAACATAAAATTCACGTAAGAAAATAAATAAAGAGCTGATTCGTTCAATATTACAAATAACTGAATATTGATCACAAGCATGCTAAGTGCATAATACCATCCTGGGAGACTGATAGAGCCATATGCAACAAAACTAAAGCACAACTAAGGTGCGATATATATATACACTCTGGATCTCAAGAGCTATCCTGATTACATAACATCCTCCCTTTGCGGGACCTCAACATATAAGAAATTATCAGGCCGTTTCACAACTCGCACGGCACGATCACAATAACACATGAATTCCACGAAGACGGAACAATACCCGTTGTCCTAATATCTTTCCATGAAAAGTGCTCTATTGAAAGGAACATGCCTGGCTCATACTGAGCCTATAATCATATTTAAATCCATCCACAACTATTGAGCTACCTTGCTCGCACCAACTAAGCTAATAGCTTTTGCCTAGGTCCATATTAACCCACCCTCTCTCATAATACACGTGAAAAACCATCATCACCGAGACTAACACCCCATGATCCATAATCAACTGAACCGAACGCCCTCCAGGTGTAAATTCTCAATTGAGCAATATTGCACTTCTCCATACTCAGTCCAAATCTCAAATCCATATAGTGACTACATGTCACACTTTACACAATCTTTTCGCTGTCATGCTTCCACGACCTTCCACACAAAGAAACAAGTCTGCACATCCATAACACCGATCACACTATGTCCGCAAGACACCTCAAGAATCCATGACCAGGGTACAAAGCCCCTTTCACCAAATATCACTCTCAGGTGACGCTGTAGATAACACCGGCTTACCCTGAACTTTCAAATCACTTAATCTTGCTCTTCCGAGCTCATGACATCCTTATAAACATCGGACCTAAATCTTGATTCTTACTCTTAGTTACATACTGCTTACCGCACCCAACATGCCAATACGAGGTAGTGCAAGAATTTCCATCACAACTGCTGAACCACTAATACGGTGAACACTTCATCATATAAAACCCTTTTACTCGACTCAATTCAAGAGTACCATCTCAACACACGAGTGAATTCCTATTATCACCCAATAATGCAAATCCTTAAGTAATAGTTTATACCACCATAACCCTTCTGGGGTCCGCCTATAACTAACAGGCCATAGCATTCAAATGCTTCCATATGAGATCCGTTGCAACGGCCGACAAGCCCCACACACACCAGCACAAACCACATGCATAACTAAATTACATCAAAGGGATCGATGACTGCCGCAAATGTGCCAGTTCAACCATGGCTAATCAATATATCTTCTTTTAATCATCTTCAATTGCCTCAAGAATAATAACAACTTCCTTCAACCCATAGCAACTCAACTCTCACTCATCCTGAATGACCTTGATTCACGAGACTACGCTGCCCAAATCCCGCAACCCGTCTCATACCCTTCTGATAATTCTTTTCTTCAATACGAAGTCTATTTCTCTCACTCCTCCAATATTATCTCCTATACTGAAACATATCGTAGAACATTCCAACCGTCTCATTTCACTCAGAGATTACTCTGAAAAAGCTCGATTCTCGATCATACTGCTGCCTGAAATCCTTAGTCGCCGCATTCTTTAACTTCTTAACTCATTAGGACGGCTATTGAGAGTCACCCACTCTGACTGGTCCCGAACAATATATACCCCCAAGGCTCTCCTAGCACAGGAACACCTTTTTCAATGAAATACGGGACTGAGTCACTATCCTTACAACTCACCCATGCCTTAAGCAAAATGTGAATCTTCCAAAGCCTAACCCTAACCTGACAGGTTGCACAAATCCATCAAATCCTACGCACAATTACCATTTTACTCCTCCTTTCTTAGCTGAAATAACTTGCCTACACGCCGACAATTCGCAACCCTATGAGAAGACAACTCTACAGCCCTACTGCAGATGGTGGGACTCCCCCACATAGCCCGAAGGCACTCCTAACGCCACTCTAGACCCCGCTGAGATCCTTCCTCCTTTGATACACAATCTTGCTCAGTCAAACCATCCCAATCTTCCAAATTCTCTTGCTAGCACTCCCTAAACACTTGAATTCCATAGCATCATTCACACATTCTATCTCCTACATACTAGCCACTAGGACCACTCACAAAACCTGCCAACCCCGCCATTTCTAACCTACCTCCAGAAGACAACCCACCTCTAGAAATCACCTGCTGACACCTCCCAACGATGATGAAATGCATGCTCTCTGCGACCTCAATACCCCATCCTACGCCCTGCTTCATTCTAGGATCATTCCTTGCCAACCGCGTTCCTCAATACTTCCTCTCAATACTCTGACCTCACGCAATCGAAGAAACCACAGCACCGACAAACCTAACACATTACATTCGATCAATGACAACGACTACACGTCACATGTACATACCCCATCTTGCTTGAAGACGCCAAGTATTACTAATTTATCAATCCCAACCGAGCCATTCATACTTCAAATGCCTTCCCTCTGCCGGAACAAAAGCACTGAAATCTCGAAATCATACTCTGAGAAGACCTCCCTTCAAACCATACATCTTCCCCAACATACGGGCAAATGTTCTATCATCATATTGACACCGTACGACAATCAATTGCAACCGTCATCACTACCCGAGAATGGCCTTAAGGCTCCCAGAAACACAGCTGTTGAGTTGAAACAACATATTACCCTTTCACAGGGCCATAAAAACAACCACGACCATTTATACATGGAAGCATATTCAATAAAATTCATAGCACCATTCCCATTCCTCAACCTCCTGATCCATAGCAAGCGCTTTGTGACGTTTAATATTGAGTAGGAATGAACATAGGCATAAGCCTCAAAGAAATCAACTCGCACGATGACGAATCAAGAAGGGAAGTACTCCTAACAGCCCTGTAGCCTCTCGAAGATAAGTGCAGACATCTCCATACCGATCCGCAAGACTCTACTAGACTTGCTCATGACTTGTGAGACCTATATGAACCTAGCGCTCTGATACCACGTTGTCACGACCCAAAATCCCTAAGGTCGTGATCGCACCGGACACAAGGTCAGGCCAGCCAAACCATTAATTAATAGAAATGACCTTCCAATTTTAAACATTTTCGAAATCGTTACCTTTTCTTGCATTTCATAATCAAATAAATAAATTGTAGTAAACTTAAATATAACAGCACATCAATTCAGTTTAATAAAATAAATCCCAACACATCCCCAGAACCCAGTGTCACAAGTACATGAGCAATTTCTAAAAAGTTGTACAATCACTTCAAGCCAGTCTGAAATACAATTGGACTAGGAAATTTAAATGAAATAGATACAGTATGAAGGCGACTCTGTCAGCTGCAGATCGCCTTCGGTAGATGCAGCTCGCCTAAGTCTTTGAATCCTCCACATTGCTATGAGAGTACCTGTGCAATAAAATGCACAGCAAGTGCAGCATGAGTACAAAAATACGTGTACTCATTAAGTCACCCGCCTAACCTCAGAGAGTTAGTGACGAGAGGGCAAATTAGACTCTTACTAAGGTCCGACAGTATAACATATGACAGAGTATGATGAAATACAATAGACATGTAAGACAGTAAGCAACGAGTACATATCAAGTACAAAAATCTAGGTAACTACTGAGAATAAACAGCAATGAACGTTTTCCTCTTTCCCAAATACATGTCAAGCCAATACCAATATAACAATACCAAATAGTCATGCGCACACAAGGGTAAGAGAACCGGCCGGAGTCATAAGACAGCCACGCTCGTGCACTACCGAAGGATCGATCGGCCCGTCCCTAAAGTGCACCTCTTAACCTCTCTATGCACTACCGAAGGATCAATCGGCCCGTCCCAAAAGTGCATCTCCCAATCACTCTACGCACTGCCAAAGGATCGATCGGACCGCCAAAAGTGCATCTCTCAATCTCTCTACACACAGTAGAAGTATCGATCGGCCCGTCCCGAAAGTGCGGCTCTCAATATAATAATCCTCACTGTGCACTGCCGAGGGATCGACTGGCACATCCCAAAAGTGTACCTCGCAATATAATACGGCTAGCCTGCTCGCGAATCATACATGCGACTCAGGTGCTCATAAGAATACATACACAAATACAGGGTCACACTGCTCGCGAATCACTCAAGCGGCTCAGGCACCCAAAGTTACACATATCCACATAATAGGTTTGTATTTTATCAAGAAAACTGTTTTTCCTCAGGAGAATGGTAATGTTTTATTAAAGAAACATGAAATATAGGTTTTGAAATCGTTATTTTTGAAACTCCCTTGTCCAGTTTAGTTGTACTCCATGATGCAGTCCATTCCAGTCCAGGTATACATATATACACACAGCTGAAACAATTTTCTTTTAGGAGGTTAACAATATGAACTCTAGAATTCTTTTTAAACATTCAATTATGTTTTCGGTCATATTAGCAGTTTAATATTGCAGGCAGGGTTACAGGTACACACATAAAGGATGCTAGTGGGTCCTAGGCTATCCGGACATGGCATAATAGTCGCCACGTACGGACTCTCGTCACTCGGTACGTACGTGGCCCACACCACATTAATACACAACAATTAATTCACCTAAGGGGATAATTTCCCCTCACGAAGTTAGAAAGGAGACTTACCTCATGACGAAACCACCTCTCGGATCAAGGATGCGTCCGAATCTTCGAAATCTACCCTCGACAGCTTGCAACTAGCCAAATATAGTATAATTACATCAACACAGGATCAAGGAAGAAGAATTAACCTATTAAGCCAAAATTCACCATTCTTGAAGAATTACCCAATTTCAACCCCAAGCCCGCATGCTTGAATATCGAGAATTATTGAACGGGTCGCTCACTCGTAGCCTAAGGATCAATATTACGTAATATTTATTGGAATGGATGGCAGTTATTGAGTGATTTATCAAATTCATAAGAAACCTAACTTTTACTATCGACATCCTTAATTTTTGATGTTTTACTAATTAAGTCTAGTTGAATTTCATGTAAAAATTAGGAAAATAGAGAGGAATTAATCACCTTAGCACTATATAGGTCGAGAAGGGTGTTGCTCAAGCTTGAAGGCTCTCTAATAGTGTTTTGGATGAGAAAGAATGAAGAAAACCCGTGTTTAAACCTTTAAGTATGCTTGCCTACAGGGGTTACCGTACCTGCGACCCTAGGACCACACCTGCGATCTCGCACTAGCGAGAAAAAAATCGCACCTGCGGAAAATGGCGAGGGGGCTGGGGATCGCACCTGCGGAGGGGTTTCCGCACCAGCGGACCCGCTCCTGCGGAAATTATTCCGCACCTCCAAAGGTAGAGGGACCCCTGGGTTTTCGCACCTGCGAGGCTGGGACCGCACGTGCGGTCCCGCACCTGTTGCTGCGCAACCGCACCTGCGGTCACACAAGCAACAGCTGCACCAGCAGCTGCTTTAGCTTGTTTTTGGCCTCGTGTGATGTCCGGGAGGCACATGGGCCCACCCGAGCCCCCGTCCAAATATACCAATAAGTCCAAAACCATAATACAGACTCAGTCGAGCCTACAGAACACTCAAAACATCTCAAAAACTCAAAATTGCATCCCAAAACCCCTGAACTCATAGCTTAGGACTTTAAAATTCTAGATTTCTATAACAATGCACCGAACCGACCTATAAAACTCGGAATGAATTCAAATTTTGCGCACAATTAATATTCAATATTACAGACCTGCTTAAACTTGAGGAATCTCATTCCAAACTCTATATCAAGACTACGGAATCCGGCCGGATTTCCCAAAAATCTTCAAATTTCTATCTTTAGTCAAAGGACTTCAAACTAACCTCCGGGTACCCGAATTCACTTCCGATCGCAATACCAACTCCAGAATCACCATACACAACTATTCCCAAACTTGGAATCCCAAACAGTCATCAACCTCACTGATATGCACTTCAATCCCAATTTCATGAGAGCCTTCTATAATGCTAACTTCCACAATATACGCCAGAACGCTCCCGGGTTATCCAAAACCCGATCCGAACACACACCCAAATCCGAAATCGTCATACGAACCTGCCGGAACCTTCAAATCCTGATTCGGAGATCGTTTACTCAAAATTCCAATCTTAGCTGATTTCACCAACTTAAGGCATCGATAATGAGAATTTTCTTTCCAAACCAACTCTAAACTTTTTGAAATACAATTCCGACCACGCCCGCGGGTCATAAATCTTGAAACGAATATGTTCACAGTCTCTAACCGCTGAACGACGCGCTAGATCATGGATTGATATTATGGGATCGGGCTGCACGCCGCAACGGTACTGTGATGAGATATAACTCCTGGTGCTTTCTTTGTGTAGTTTTTCTTTCACCTTGTAGAAAATAGTTCATAGAAAAATGCTAAAATTTCCCTACCTACTTAACTTTTTTAGTAATCTTCTTATTTAACTCTCTTACTATTATCTGTCATGTCTAAATTATAACTTGTTGGTGTTCGTGCCGTGTTGTGTGGAGCTCCATATGATTATTGTTGATACTTGTCGGTGGGGCTGCTTATATTGGTTGAGATGAGGTTTCTAGACTTGAGATTTGCACTACCGTATTTTGATGAGGAAGGTTTGGAGGAATAATACTATGTTTTGCTGAGGATTTGGGCAATGTTCCTGGTCGGACGAGTGAGTTTCTTGGCTTATTGATCAGATGAGTGATAAAGAGGTTATGCGTGTTTCTTTCATCATCGGCAGGGCAGTAAGGTTTTGAACGAGGCTCTAATCTATATGAGGTTTGCTGCCGACACCGGATTTGTTTTTGGGCAGTAATGGTGGCCAACAGTTCCCGCTGTGAGTATCTAAGTGATGGGGTGTATCATGCGATTTCATCTTGGGGTTATGGTTATGACCTAATATACCTTGTTCCGACTTATACAGTGTGTAGATGTGAGATTCAGGGCTTGTAATAAATGCTGGATGTTGGAGATTGGGTTCTAAGGTTAAGGACTAAAGTTTAAGTAAGGATCCCTAGTTATGTTGCGTTGGTAGGCTTATATGGAGAAAGGTGATGTGGGATCACCACTGAGTATGTGCATTACACAGTGGTTTTATAGCTTTATAACGACTCTTGGCACGTTCGAGGACAAACATGTGTTTAAGTGGTGGAGGATGTAATGACCCCACTAGTCATTTTTGAGCATTTGCCCTTTTCTCAGTAGTTTGAGGGCTCGAGTATCTCCGCATGATGTATTATGATTTGTGCAAATCGTCGGTGTTGGTTTTCAAATTATCCGTAATCGATTAGGAAGAATGAACTTCAAGATTTAAGCTTTAAGTTGGAAGAGTTGACCAAGTTTGACCTTTTAGCATTGGATCTCGGAATGGAGTTCCGTTGGTTCTGTTAGCTTCGTTGGGTGATTGTGGACTTAGGAGCGCGTCCGGATTGTAATTTGGAGGTCAGTAGTCGAATTAGTCTTCAAATAGCAGATGTTGGATTTTTAGGAAATTTGACCGGGAATGGACCTTTTGATAATGGGGTCGGATTCCGATTTTGGAAGTTGTAGTAGGTAAATAATGTCAAATTTGATGTGTGTGCAAAATCTGAGGTCAATTGGACGATTTTTGATAGGTTTTAGCATTGGTTGTAGAAGTTGAAGTTCCAACATTCATTGATTTTGACTTGAGGTGCGATTCGTCGATTCTAGGTTGTTTTCATGAGTTGAAGCTCCGAGTAGGTTTGTCTCGCCATGTAGAACTTGTCTGCAAAATTAGGCGCCACTTGGAGTTGATTGATATGGTTCGGATGTTTGGTTGGGATTCTCGAAGTTCTTGAAGTTTCCTTTGATCTTGATGTGTTTTGGCATCCGATTCGTGATTCTAGAGGTTATATTGATGTTTTGATCGCTCGAGCGAGTTCTTGTTATGTTTATAGACTTGTGTGGGCGTTTGGTTTGGAGCCTCGAGGGCTCGAGTAAGATTCGGATTGGTTTTAGATTGTTTTGTTGAAATTTTGAGTGTTGGTTCTGGTGTCATCGCATTTGCGATGCTTTGGTCGCAAATGCGACTATCACATTTACGAAGCAGCCTCGCATTTGTGAACCTGGGATGTTCGGTAGGACTTCATTTTTGTGATGGCCCCATTTCGCATTTCCGAAGTGTTTGGTCGCAAATGCGACTTAGTAGAAATCCTCCAGTTCGTATTTGCGATACTTTGTTCGCATTTGTAGGGGTCGCATTTGTGAATCCCCTGTGGCGAATGTGACATCCGCAGCCTGCTAAATGTTGAGAATTACGATACTTAGCTTCATTTTGTTATATTTTGAACCCTAGCTTCCATGAGAAGTGATTTTGTGAAGGGGTTTTCATCCCAAATCATTGGATAAGTAACTCGAATCAATTCTTAACTTCATTTCATGATTTTCATAAGATTTAACATCAAATTCATGAGACTTTAAGGAAAAAATTTGGCAATTTTGTCAAAAGTTTGAAAAATGAAAATTTGGGATTTGAGAGTTGAATCGGACTCGGATTTGGAAACAAAATACGTATTTGGACTCGTGAGCCTATGGATAGTCAAGACCTACCCTTAGACCTGGGTTTTGACCGGGTAGTCCCGGGGGTTGACTTTTGTTTACTTTTTATAAATTGAATAAAAATCAGGGATTTATTAATTGAAATTATTTTCCCTTGCATTGTGATAAGTATTTAAGTCTTCTTTGGCTAGATTGAGACGAGTAGAGGTGAATTTAATAAAGGAAAAGCTAAATTGAGTATTGAATTAGCCGAATTGAGGTAAGTGTCTAGCCTAACTTTGTTGAGAGAATTTTTCCTACTATTTGGCATTGCTTATTACATGCGAGGGTGATATATATATGTATATGAGGTGACGAGCATAAATGCATGTGCCAGGGTTAACCATGCTCGGGGGTAAATTATGTTATAAATTGTGTCTTGTAGATTCACGTGACTTTCTTGCTTCATGCTTTACTTGACTCTTAGATACTAAGAATATAATATTAAATTTTAGAAACCAAGACTAAGCTTATTATAACTTGATCAAATTTGATGGAATTCTAAGAATACATGGATGTGTTTAATTCGGTCATCACTATGCGTAATTGTCAATATATTGCTACGACCGATATTATTTAGATTCTAGGTTCTATACTTGTGATGTATATCATTCGTGAGATTTGTGAAAATACTTGAATAATAAGATTCTTTCAGGTTTGTTGAACCATTGTTGGCTTGGAAAGTTGTGATTGAGATTCATTTGGTATATTCGTTTAAACACTCTCTTTGGTGTTATTTAGGCTTCCTGCCTTGCCTTCATTGATATACATATGCTTGGTAGGGAAAAGTCTAAATCACGAAAGGTGATGTCGTTCCCTTGTATATACATTATCATGCAAGTAGAGTGTAAAGCACGAAGAGTGATGTCGTGCCATACTATTGAGTGTAAAATCACGAAGGATGATGTCGTGCCATATCTTTTATGAGTAAAAGCATGAAGGGTGATGTCGTGTCATGTTATGTGAGTAAAAGCATGAAGGGTGATGTCGTGCCATTGTGTTTATATTATTATGCTTTCATGTTATTGCGAGTTCATGGCACGAAGGGTGTTTCCGTGCAAGTGAGGACGAAGGACATGCATTATGTTATGATATACTTTTCTTGAAGATATCTTCATGTCTTTACCTTGAATTGTTATTGTTATATTTATGGTTCTTATGTGATTTGTCATCATTGTTTTGTCATTATCTTCTATCTCAATTGTTGTCATGTTACTATGCCTCCTACTTGTCTAACTTGCAAATATCATGCCTACTTCCTATTGTTATAATTACATTCATGTCATATTTCTTTTGTTGCACTTATGTATAGATCTTCTTCTATGTTAGACATTCATGTCTCGCTTGATAGCTTATAAAGATCATGTGTCATCTTTCTTATTTGTCATATCTATCTTCATGCTTTCACCATGCTAGTTAGTTGAAGTTACATCCTTTTCTTCTAATAGTGGTCATTACCTTTATGCTTTCTACCTAGTCTGTTACTGATGTCCTTATGTACATTCTTGTTCATTATTGCTACTTGCTTATTTCCTATTTTGTCATTTCTGTTATCGGCATTTCTGCTATTCGGTTGGCACTGTTTTATGCATAATTGGTGATGATGAGATAAATGTACGAAGGGTGTTGCCGTGCTGTTGGATTCGATGTCTTGAGTATATTTCTCACACTATGAAAGTTTTGAGGTGATTATTGTGGTCTATTGTTTTCTCTCTAAGAAAAGGATTGGGTGAGATACTGAAATTTGTTAAATTGTGAAGTCTTCTAGTACTCTGTAATTGTTTTATACTTTTGTTTCGTGTACTCTATCCTGTTATACTGTAGTATAATTCCATTGCTAGATTTCGATACAAACTTTTATTAGTGAGCATATTTTTACTAAAAAGCCCCGTCACTACTTCGACGAGGTTAGACAAAATACTTACTGAGTACATAGGGTTGGTTGTACTCATACTGCATTTTTGCACCTTGTTTGCAAACTTTTGGAGCGGAGCTACCGGTGACGTCGGGAGCTGACCCTAGAGATGTTCGTGCATTTTGGATATAGCTACCAATTGTCCTTGGTGGATTTAGATTTTATTAATATGTTTATGTAGTTTTCAACAAATCATGTAATTATTTGCATCGACTTGTAAATTCTAAGTCTTAGAAGCTCATGATTTATACTACCACTTCTTGGGTTAAGTTGTAAAAGTTCAGATAATTCTTCATTATTTTCCCATAATTTCATTTAACTTGTATTGTTTGTTAGTTGGATTACCTAGCGGGTCGGGTTAGGTGCCCTCACGTCTAATGATTTTAAGGTCATGACATTATATAACAATTTTTTGTTTGTAGTATTTGTGTACTACGGCTTGCTTGGATTTTTGAGTAATATTAGTTATGTTCTAATGTTGGAGTAATATTTTCTTTCAGTAAAAAGATCTAGAAAAAGTTTCAAATATTAGGAGTTTTTATCAAATAAGGAAAGATTTAATAAACAAATTTTAGCTGATTTTAAAATCCAAAATATTATGAGAATAATTAAATTATGATTTTGTTTAATGTGAAATCTTTTTGTAATGGATAAAATAGGCGAACGATATTTTGCTAAAATACCTGATGCTTTCAATATAATATAAATAGATAGATACATCAGATTGTATTTTTTTCATACCATACCATATTTACTGACATATAATCTACGTGCTTTTTGTTAATTTGACTAATCTATGGATAGATTATCTTTTTGGATTGTACTCAGAAGTAAGCAAATATGCATTAATGTGAATTAATCTATGAACATATTATCTTTTTGGATTGTACTCAGTAGTAAGCAAATATGCATTAACATAAAATCTTCTGTAGATTCTGGTAATCGTACTCAAGAAAGTTACATTAATTTAAAAGGCTTCGACGAACTCCTTTATATATCATTTTACTCATACTACCAAGGTAATTACAAGTGCTCCAAACTTCATCTCTCATATATACATCGAGTGAAGCAAGTAAGTCTACCATTTGTTGCTTTCATGTTGTATCAATATGCAATTAGATCGTTCAGTATATTTTTTCTTCTGTTAATTAATTTATTTTTTTGAATATTAGTTTGTTGTACATACGTATATATTTTGACAATAATACATGTAAAATTAAATTCTTGAATTCAGGTGATGGTGATGAATCAAAATGTTATGCGACAAACTTTGTTGGTTCTATATTTTCTTCTTCTGAGTTATAATGGGGTTCAAGGAGAAACAAAGAGGTATTCAGAACTAGAGGACTTGGAATTGGAAAAGCAACTTAAACTTTTGAACAAGCCAGCCGTCAAAACAATAGAGGTATACATTTTGATTGAAAACCATTGTAGTTCTAATTAGTGTCTCAAGTGATAATTGTATTTGTGTCCTAAGATAGCCATTTGGTATTCAGAATCCATAGTCTGGATTCGTCCAGATTTGTATGACTTAGGGCCCATTAATGGACGAAGTACTCCATACCAAATCTTTCTTATTTTTAGTGCTTGAATCTAAATTAATCTTTGGTCAAGGAGGAAGGGATATCAACATTCCGGCATACCTCTTTGGTGGTGAACGAATCATCCATCTCTGACCACGAAGATTTAAAAACATCAAACTAAACTTTCTTAGATAGACTTGTTTTTCCTTTTTGAAAATCTATATTGTATTAAAAATGAAGAACCTTCTATACCATAGTACTTTTTATGTGGTTATATTAATTTCGTCATTTTAATAAAGCTAAAATATTTAGTTTGATAAAAGTCTTTTTTGGTCGTTGAAACTCAAATTATATATGGATAAAATGATAAATTATTATTCTAGCTTTTATGTATTCAAAAGTTACAAATCGGACAAGAAGATGTTCTATCAGTATATTAGAGATTATTTATTTTATGATTTTTTTGGCACGCAGACTATATATGGGGATTTATACGATTGTGTGAATTTTTACAAGCAACCTGCATTTGATCATCCATTACTGCGGAATCATCATTTTCATCCCGAGGCATGTCTCTAATCTCCATTTACCATGGACTTTTTTTTCTATAAAAATATAAAATTGTGACAACATACAATCTTCTTGATTTTGGATGGACAGATGAAACCTACTTTACACAAGTTAAAACAGAATTCAAGTACCTCTACAACTAGAGGGTTATCAACAATATGGCTAAACGCTGAAGGTTGTCCCGTTGGAACAGTCCCTATTAAAAGGATTAGCAAAGAAGATCTTATTCGACAAAAACATATTCCACCACCAGAAGATATAACATCTGATGTCCAATTGGCTGTTGTAAGATAATTTTATACTAATTGATAGCTTTAGCTTTAATAATTTACGTTCAAACAATATAATCTAAGCTATAACTTTATTTATAGGTATAACAGTATAAAAATTCATCAAATTATAGTAAGACTAACAAAAATGTCATGCATTAAGTGATTAAATATGTTTACTTCTCAAGTATCGCGACTAATCTCATATATATATATATTATATATTTACCTGATTGTTCACAGGCTAACAATAGTGAGCCAAAAAGAAAATTCAAATCTTCGCAAGGATACAAGGTATACATGTGGAGGAATAGAGTTGATATGCAGAATTTCTTTTGTTTCTTTTTTGAGCTAAGCTTACTTGATACTCTCTCCCTTCATTTTCACTTGCCGATAATACATTTTTCATTGCCTTTAAAAGATAATGAATGAAGTACATATTTTATCATATACTTATAATAATGACAATAGTTCAAAAAAATTTGAAAAATTATTTAGGAATTAGTAATTAATGATAAGGGTAATAATTTATTTTCTCTTTATTTGCTAAATGTAAAAAATACAATTAAAAATACATTTTTAATATAGTGAATAAATGCAAAAGAGAATATATATATTTATGAAAATAGTTAAACATATGGGCTTAGCAATGGGATCAATTCGGTTTGTGGCTCTTTGCAAATTTGTGTTTAGTTTTGTGACCCACCCTTTTTTTTTACACACGGAAAATTTATTTTTACACCTAAAATATATGTTTTTCACACATAAATAATTTATAAAAAGATTATTTTCTCAGTTTTAAAATTATAAAGAAGAATGATGTACAAATAGCACCTTAGTAGTGTGAGTGGCTTTTCTTTGTCAGCTTGCCTTCACTTGTCTTAGAGTAGGCACAGATTAAGTCTTACTCAAGCTCTCTTTTAATTTCTCACTTTTCCCTTGGCCCCTCATTGTTTGCTGTAAAAGATAAATTAAGATTTTAAGCAAATATGAACATGCTAAATTTGGATGCACTTAATTTTACCATGAATTAATTACTATACTCAGGTTGCAATAGCTCGAACTCAAAATGATCCAAATAATAAGTTTGCGGGAGCAACAATGGCAACTAGTTTATGGAATCCTCACGTTGAAGGTCAACAACATAGCGCAAGTAGATTGAAAATTCAAAAAAGGTCAGATATTATACAAGTTGGATGGAGAGTAAGTTCAATACTTATACTATAAAATTAATTATTTTCTTTTCGATTTGACATCATTATTTCTTTTTAAGGAAAAGACGATGTGATAAGTTCCGAATATATACTATATACTATACTCTAGATGCAAGTTTAAATTGTTATAAGTAAGCTTCTAATCAATTATCATGATAGCTTTATTTCCTGCTGTAGGTGGATCCAACACTTTACGGAGACACTAAAACTAGGCTCTTTATACATTTTCAGGTAAGTTAAATATCTAAATATACTCCTATGCTATTAATATCAAGTACATAAAATTTGGTTTATCTATGTACCTTAATTTTCATAACTTATGTAAGAGATTTTTTTTATAAATAGGCTGGTAATATACATTGCTTCAATATACTATGCCCTGGCTTTGTATTGGTGAACACTAAGATACCTATTGATAAGGTATACGATACTATTTCAAAAATTGGAGAAGATTCATGGGAGGATACCATGTCCATTGATCGGGTACACTTTATCTTTCTTTTATTAAATTTACATGAAATCTTTTAGTGTATACACAAAAATACTAAACTAGACACTTGTTATTAAAAATGAAAGGATTTAGTCAACGGGAATTGGTGGCTCTTGCTTGAAGAGAACTATACACAAATTGGATTTTGGCCTCAAAGGATCTTCACTAATTTAAAAAGCTTTGCTACAAATGTTGAGTGGGGAGGAGTAGTATATAGTCCATCAGGTGTACCTGGACCCCCAATGGGCTCCGGACTTTTTCCCATTGGAAATACAGGTCATGAAGCTTATTGTAGACAGATTACAATTCTAAATGATAAAGGTGAAACCATAGATGAAGATAAAACTATCGCATATGCGGACAATCCTAATTTATACAAGGTTGTTGATATACCTCATTGGCAAGCTGCAGAGCATCAACATTTTGTACTCTATGGGGGACCTGGTGAGAATAGACAAGTCTAGTTCTTCTAGTCTTGTATATTTATGAAGTATGTTTTAGCTAGTTGTACTAGAAATGAAAGCCCGTGCAATGCACATGTTCAATATTTGATTAAACAATTCAGTTCATGTAAGCAACAGCCTTCAAATTTATAGGATGGATAAGCAGTAAGTTATGATCATTTATATCCAATACTTGTTTATATTTTGCAGCATCTTTTTATTTTGCAAAAAATAATTTTAAAAAGTGAATATGTGATTCAAACAATATTTTTTGATGTAAAATGTTAGTAACAACCAAGATGAGTACCATTGTACATAACAAGATTCGAGGAACATGATCAACAGCTTGCAACCACAATATATGCATACCTTTTTATTTTTTTGTTTTGAAAAACAAAAATACTTCATTAACATTAATTAGGGTTTTGCACCTATATTATGTTCATTACATAAGCCACTACCGGCCAAAGCAATGCCATGCAAGGCACTTTCATTACTCAGTGCTGCTAAATGCTCGCACTGGTTAGTAGAACAAGTTCTTACATACATATACCCCTCCTGATCTTTTGTGGTAGGCTGTTTTGACAAGTTCAGCAGGTAAAACTAGAATATTTAGTTTATCATAACTATTATTCAAGAGAGCAGCTTTTGCCAAGTGATGAGTAATCATATTCCCTTCGCGGAAGCTATTGTGATTTTCCCTTGCCTGGATGCCTTGTCCATTAACCATCTGCATTCACAAATTAAGTTGTTATAGGTTGACTAGTCATCACGAAGAAGATGTATTACCTCTGTTGCATCAGTTTCAACTTCGACTGGGAATAAGTTTTCCCTGGTAACTAAGTGTAGTGCATGCCGAAAGGCTAGAAGTTCCACCTGGATTGATGAAGTTGCATGTATTTTCTGGTTGTAGCCTGTCCTCCACTGACCAGTATAATCTCTAACGACTCCACTTATACAACCTTGAAGAGAGCTGCTTGTAGAAGCACCATCCACATTAATTTTAAGCCAACCCCTAGGGGGAGGTTGCCATCTGACCTTAATACTGATATTTTTGTTGTAGATATGAATCCTTGATGTCATGAAGAAATACTCCATTGTTTGGTCCAGTACCCTTTTCTTATTAACCAGGGTGCTAGTGTTGTTTTGGTTGTTATGGTTTCTATTAATCCAAATGGCCTAGAGGGCAAAAGGAAGAGTGTCTTCTCAGCTTAGGTACTTGTTAATATATGCATGCCCAATTATTTTTAATAGTTCTAACCAGTTATTAGCAAGCAGTTGGTTACTAATGTTTACTCTCATTTCTTCTCAAAAATAATTTGCTATAGTGCATTCCCAGAAGATATGGAAGATAAACTCGATGGTGTCTTTGCATATAGGACAATTAGGGTTTATGTTAACACCAATTGTGGCTAGATAATCCCTTGTGGGCAATCTGTTGTGGTATAGCTTCCACATTAAATATTTGATCTTATTGGGACACTTGAGGTCCCAGATCCAATTAAAGGAGAGGGTGTGGGGTTTTGGATCATCAATTAGCATATAGGAGGAGGCTGTTGAAAATACTCCGCTTGGGCTAAGACCCCAAATAAGGGAGTTAGGTGCATGGATGTGTCCCTTGGTGCTTAGTGAAAGAATATTGTTTTTGATGAATTCAAGGAAATCAAAAAAGATTTTACTTAAGTCCCATTCCTTATTTTCTTTAATATGATGAATGGTTAATTTTTCATCATCATGATTTAACGGACCAATAACATGATTATATAGGATAAGCTGTTTGTGTAAGCCAATTTTAATGTAGGTTTGGACTGGCAGCTCTAATGGCAGCTCCGCACACACCCTGGCATACCTTCCTCTTAGTGTTAATGATGTACATGTATCTACCCTGAGGATTTTATCAATGCGGTTACCAATTTTGGAGAGGATAATACCGCCGTAAAATTCTGCGGGAAGTTGTGGTAAACGAACCCAAACAACAGTATAGTTTTGATGGGCTCGTTTAGCTACAGAGTTAGGTACCCATTTTTGCACTGACAAGAAGAATCCATCTATGAACCAAGGCCCATTGTGTTTTGATCATGCTTTCCTCTTTTGATAGCTTGACTGTGAAGTAGTCCTCTCCCAGATCAATGAGAGGAAAAATCTCATTTATTTTCCATAGGTCTTGGAGTTTCTTTATCAAATAATGGTGCACAAATCGTTTTTTAAAAAGTTTTATAATGATCGAGTATTTCCAGGGGCTATACATGCGTTCTATATCCTCATCGGATAACATTACCTATTTCAAGGTTATAGTCAATATGTTTGCGTTCATGTCTTCCAATGCAGTTGATTGAACAACCGTGTGTACTGTTGAGTTTTCCCCTTCTTGTGTAGTGTTTTTGTTGTTGAAGCATCTTGGATTAGGGTGTCCCTATATGACAGTGGTTTTGCCAGATAAGGAAAGGATTTATCAGGTGGTTTTGGTTGAGGAGGTGGGTGACTACGTGATTGTTTCAGCAAGAACTAGGGTCCCCTCCCTTGCCTCAAAGATTCTCAAAACTATATGCATACTAGAAATACTGTTTCAAAGAAAACGGACCAGAATAATCAATCAAAGAAATCTAGGATGATGTACAGTTGCATAAAGATGATTCAGTCTCCTATAGTATTGTAATTAAAAGAAGGTACTAAAAAAGAATAGGGTGATAAATTTAAAAGATGTAGGATGGAGTTCAGTTGCACAAAAAATATCATAGTCTCCGAAAAGAATCTATACATAGAAGTATGAAGGATCATTTGATGGAGAGGGCTTTTTGGTGCTGTAGTTCTCAATTTTTATTGTCCTGTTATAGTATGTGAATCTTTCTTTAGATCCTGTACTATCCCATTAGAGATTCCACCACAATGGCACATAAATTTCATGCTCGAGTCCCATAAAAGATTTCACATTGTGAATTGATAAATACGGAAGTTACTTATATTTTATCATCAGTTAAATAAAACCTTTCTGGATTCAGCCTTCAGGTGTCTTTATTATCCATTAGAACTTTCCAATATTAGTGATATTATAACGATTCGACCGGCCGTTTTGAGCTTTATTATTTCATTCTGTGGTTTGTGACTTTGAGTAACTTCATATTATGTATTATGACTTGCGTGTATGGTTGGTTCCGGTTTTCGAGCGATTCAGGATTGATTTGGAAGAATAATTCTCATTTTAGAAGCTTTAGATTGGAAGAGTTTATCAAAATTTGGCTTTTGGGTAAACAGACTCGGAATTGGGTTTTAATTATTCCAATATGTTTGTATGATCATTTTGGACATGTCCACAAAGTTTGGTTAAATTCTGATGAGTTTTGGATAAGTTTGGGCTGTATGGTGATTGTTTTCAGTTTCGACGTCGATTTGAGAATAAAGGTTACCATATTGAACAAACGGCCTTTGTCGTGTTTCGGCAAAACCATTATATTCGTACCGTAATTTTGGAACCATAACAACTGAAATATTCAAGTTTCGACATCGTATGTAGAATTTATGGTCATTTTACTAAGAATTGGACATGTCCACAAAGTTTGGTTAAATTCTGATGAGTTATTGATAAGTTTGGGTTGTATGGTGATTGTTTTTTGGTTTCGACGTCGATTTCAGCATAAAGATTACCATATTGAGCAAACGACCTTTGATTTGGATTTCGACTAAACCATTATATTCATATCGTAATTTTGGAACCATAGCAACTGAAATCATCAAAGTTGAACATCGTATGCAGAATTTATGATCATTTTACTAAGAATTAGTTTGCTAGATTTTTTTAAGATTAATTACAAAATTACCACTGAATTCGTATTTAAAAATCTACATTGTTTCAAAATAGTAAACCAGCATATCTCGTTCGTTATAAGGTCAAATGGATTGATTCAAAACCCTGACTTGACTGAAATTTCACGAGAAATCTATTGGAGGCATTAAAAGTGAGTTTTGGGATAATTTAGCATAAGACACGAGGCAGAACAACTGGATAGAAGCATATAATATATCGAGGTGGTCATATTTTGAGTTGGGAAGCTCGGATATTGATGATTTTGGAAGCGATTTTCACCACACGGATTGGGGTAAGTCTTCTATACTCGGGTTTGGTTACATTTCATGAATCCATCGTCGTTTTTGGCATTTGATAGATGATTTCAAAGTGAAATTTTGGGGGTTTTGTCTTAAATTTCATGAAGTGAATTGTTTTAGTTTTGAACATCGTTTTGGGGTAGGATTTGAGTGAAACAAGTATGGTTGGACTCGTAGTTAAATTGGTTGTCGAATTTTGTGAGTTTCGTCGGATATTGAGGTGCCAGCACATGTTTGCTTTTTGGTTTGACTTTGGACTTGTGATTAAAGGTTCAACCTTAATCGATTGGGTCCATTTCCTTTGGCATTATATGATGTTCTCGAGGTGCTTTTGACTATTTTCGAGTCGTTCGGAGGTTGGTACGCATGGGATGGTGTTTCTAGAGTATTGTTTGGCTTCCTCGGTATTGGATTCGGCTTGGTCAGGGAAAGTAACACTTCTAGACTTGGTGTTGAGGGTATGAATCCTTGAATATACGTATTATGTATTGGTATTGCGTTCACGCACATGCTAAGTGGCGAGAGTTGGGGTGTGCACCGTGTGAAATATGGATCGATTGATTATGTGGTACTATGTAGTTGTCTAACTTGTTTCAACCCATGAAATTGCTACCTGTTAGAATAATAGAGTTATGATCCATGTTAGAAATCATTTTTAGGCCATATACTTATTCTATTGGGACCCACTAAGGTCATTTCTGTTGTTGAGTTATTTCCTTAAATTGCAATTACATACTCAATCATATTCATTTATTTACATATCATATCTCAGTCTCTGTTATCATTTGTTATCACATCATGTTATCGTTGTTTGGGCTGACTGACATGAGATTTGTGAGCTCGAGAGACTAGAGAGGTTGATGATTGAGTGAGGTCCAAATCCAGATTGTGAGTGATATTTATAGGATCGGGTTGCACGCTGCAACATGCGTTATTGATTCATGATGGAATCGAGTTGCACGCCACAACACCATGATTGGCTTATATTAGCGCTTGGATAGGAACTGCCCCTTCGGAGTCTGACATACCAGCAGTGAGCGCAGGTACCTACTAAGTGCGAGTGCCGAGTGGTTGAGAGTCCTGATTGATTGGGAGGTGCTGAGTAATTGAGAGTGTTGAGTGATTGGGAGGTGCTGAGTGATTGAGCGTGTTGAGTGGGGTTCAATACTCCGAGAGTATGAGCACATGAGTTTTATCACTAGGATGTATTACATTTGACATACATACTTGTCATGTAGGCATAGAGACACTTCCTCATGCTAAACGGTATTGTGGCATTCATTACTTCACATGCATATTGACATATAGGCATAGAGATGTATTTTTTTCA
The DNA here is from genome assembly GCA_005239505.1 of Nicotiana paniculata. Lineage (NCBI taxonomy): Eukaryota > Viridiplantae > Streptophyta > Magnoliopsida > Solanales > Solanaceae > Nicotiana > Nicotiana paniculata. The sequence continues at coordinate 38,566 of MDKI01260122.1, forward strand.
TGCTATCAGATGATGGGATACCTTATCTGTTGTTGAATGTTTTTGGGAAAAAACATTATTTTCTAATAAACTATTATTCTAGTGATTTCGGTGAACGATTTGGGTTTACCGTTATACCTCAAAAAGCATGCCTATTTTTTGTAATTGTGTACGAGCTGAGTATCATATCTTTGAGTTATTACTTGTCCTATTTTTATTATATTGTTACGAGTTGTTCTTAGCTATCGGTGTTGGACTCTGACCGTTGTCCAAGCTTGCCACTATTTTTAACCTAAGGTTATGTTTGTTAGTTATTAAGTACGTGGGGTTAGTTTACTCATACTACACTTCTGCAGCTTGCGTGCAGATGTTAGAGTTGATGTTTCAGCATGTGGCAGGAGTTGGCCTTAATAATGTACCTACGTTCCGGTTACAACTGCCTCTTGTTCTTGGTAGCTTTATATTTATAAATTTGTTCATGTTCATTTCGATCAGATAAGGTATTTATTTCATACCAGCTTTGTAAACTCTAAATCTTAGAAGCTCATAATTTGTACTACCAGTCTTTGTGGAGTAGTATAAAATTCAGTTATTTTATTCTTGTCTTTTATCATTATCATTATATTGTGGTTTATTGTTAATTGGCTTACCTAGCGGATTGGGTTAGGTGCCATCATGACTAGTTGGATTTTGGGTCGTGACAAGTTAGTATCATAGATCTAGGTTCATAGGTTCTATGAGTCATGAACAAGTGTCTAGTAAATTCTTGCGGATTGGTATGATGACATCCATACCTATATTCGAAAGGCTACAGGGCATTTAGGATAAACTTTCCATCTTTCTTTCCTTATCGTGCGACATTGTTCAGTTTGAAGTGTATATCTTTGAATTCCTTGCACTCACTCATATGAGCATGTGAGCGCTCGGTATTAGCTATACATCGTCGGCTTGTGGATTCCATGGATGAAGGGCGAGATGTGTTTTCTGTGTTTTGGGGATTAGCCAGTCTTGAGGACTTGAGGCCCGGTTTGGACTGCAGCTTAGGCTCAGTAGTTTTAGTTGTGTGAGCATGTGTTTTTGGATATCTATGTCCAGTGGTGTCCCTATAAGTGGGACTGGTGGCTTGGTGAGTGGTTGGATCGCAATAAGATTAGTAAGATGTGATGGCGGGATGTGTTCAGATGGTTTGAATGTGATGGGAAGATTTTGCTTGAGATGTGAAAATGACTATTGAAGCTAGATTTCTGTGGATTTGTCATATAGTCTTGAGTCATAAAGGTTTTTGAGAGATTCTTAAAGTTATTTCACTTGTGGAATGAAGTAGATTTCCATGTCTTAGTGATAAATTAAAACTCATGAAGATTAAGTGATTTCTTAGTAGTTGTTTATGTGAAAGGGTATAGATAGATGCCCGTTTGAGGCTAAGCAGGTGTGTTATCGCCTGCGGGGTAATCTACCGACGTATGATCCTTATGATGTTGTATAGGGGGTTTCTTTTCTACCAGTGGGATATATGTGTTGCGTTTATGTTTGGATTGGTTGTGAAATTTTACCTGATCGTCATGAGGATAAATGCGAGCTTAGTAGATGAATTGAGGTATTATATGGTTTGCGTTCCATGAGCTTGTGAAGGATTTACTTGAATTGTAGTGCGGGATTATGGATGTCATAGAGTACATGTATTGTGAGCAATCAAATGTTTTGTTCTATGGATTTAAATTAAGTGGGGGAGTCTGCTATCAACGGTTTGATTGAATGGTTATGTGTTGTACTGGTTTTGGTTTGAGGCATATATGTGAATCAGTTATGACTTGCAGAGGTTAAGATCGAGGATTACACGAGTAAGGGAATTTCAGGATACGAGTTATATTACACTTTATTGGTATATGTAAATCATGGGATGGTTGAGTTGTTATTCGTGAAGGAAGTAGTGTGCATAGAGTAGGAATTTTCTTGGTTGCGTTAAGGCGGGGTTACTTCTTTGGATGTTGTTGTGCTAATGTAGTATAGGTCGGTCGGCTCATTTGGGCGGTGCAATTGAGATTTGAGTAGAGTGGATGACTCTCTAGAAGGTCTAATGGATTCAAGATTTATATGTAGCAATTGAGAATTTTTAGATTTTGTATATGGCTAGAATATGAGATTTACATTGAATGGAGTCTATACTCGCAATATTTCTCTATCATTATGGATTCTACATTTAAGTCTTAGGAAGGTGAAGGAAATGACTTTAAATTCACATAAGGCCTTTTCATAAAGGGTATCTCTGGTGTAGTATTTTGATTGTTTAAATGGGAATACGACGGTTTATGGGCCTTAGGGTGATGTTATTTTATGCTAGGATCTCCCGTAGTGAGCGTTGATTTAAGGGTCATAGTGTTCTAGGAAAGAGAAGTGTTAAATTGAAGGCAGTTCAGAAGAAACTCATAGGAAATAGGTAGCTTGGTAGCAGGTTGGATTAGTTTGGTAATGATATGCTTGGTTATTTTGGTTCTTATGATTTGATGGGGCTTTATAGGTGCTTGGTAATACTCTTGGGTTTGGAAACCTTCGTGACTTTGTTGAGTTAGAGGAATTCAGTTTTGATGGCTTGGTTATGTGCAAATGGGTTCCGAAGTGTCCTCGATGATTTCTGCCACGACTTGAAATGGGTATTATCTACATGTATGAAGGGTGTGTAACATGTTGTGATTTTATCCTAAATGGGATCAATCGGAAGGTTTCTGACTGATCGGGTATATATTCTTCTTGTGACTCAGAGTTTATTATGAGATTCTCGTATTTTTCATATGATGGCATGATAGATGTGGTATGTTATATAGGATTGAAATTCACATGTGCAAGGTCACAGTTCAGTTTTGAAGGGAAGGTCATGAATTCTTAGACAACATGGGCGATTTTAGATGACTAGATGAATTCTATTACTACTTGGTATTTCCTGAGAAGGGTGCGCATTTCAGAAGGCGCATTGTGTTTTCACTTACAGATGCTTCATTGGTATTGTGGTACTCGCCTGGTTGATCGAATTCTTATGCTCAGATTTTTGCTATATGGCACGGAATAATTATAGATGTATTTCCCGTAGGGATGATTATGTATGAGAGATGTGTTAGTCATTCGAGTGATGGAGTTGGGATCGACTATGGTGATTCATGTGTTCTATGGATTTGGAGACTGGGAGTCCTCAAAAGCATATTATTTCGAGGTTGCGGACTATGAAGATGTGGCCAAAGTTGGCTAGATGGCAGTACGTGCTATGGTTAGGTAATTTTGGATACTTAGAGGTCCACTTATCCATTTGGAGATGACCGGAGTTTATTTGTAGGCCCATTGGTAGGCCCAATGAGGATGTGTATTCTAAACCGGGTCGGATTTGTTGACTCAACACCGTTATTGCTAAAAGGTGTGTCATTAAGTTAGAGTTAAGCATGTTCATATTAGGATATGTTCTATGTGTTACTCTCCTATGCTACAAGGGGTGGTGATTCGTTTGTTATATACACACATGATGCAGTTCTGTTTGGCCCTTATAGAGAAATCTGAGCGAGGTTGTGATTAGGGTGTGGAATGGTTGGTTGTACATTGGTTATGGTCATTTTGGGCGGTGGTATATTGTGTTATTTACTTGTCCATGGTTATGGTCACGCACTTCATGTACTTGCTGTCGAATTGCATGTGGTTGATGATTTTGAGCATTGTGGCTTAAGGTATTTCATAGGACTGGTGTTGGATGTGGCCATGCATTGCAACGAAGTTATGTTGGGAGATGATCCTTTGTGTTAGATTCGTGTGTCTTGGTTCCACTATGCATGATGGGTTCATAGCATTGCGGTTGGGGTGGTACTTGTTGAGCTTGCGGGACGGTTCTCTCATTTGAGTCATTTTTCATTTTTAGGTGCATTTGAATTGTTGTGTATTGGTGCACGGACTGCATGGTTTGTGGCTTAAGAATGTATTGGTGTGGCATGTCAGTAGAGTGGCTATATTGATGAGATGAGGTCATTGGACCCAAAATGGATAAATTTGATTATGGTATGTATGGAGGAATAATATCGAAAGTCCGCTTAGGATTTGGATTTTGTTCTTGGCGGATGAGAGAGGGCTCCATGACTTGTTGATCTGATGAGTGGTTATGAGTTTCTGCATGTTTCTTTCATCATCGGCTATGTGTGAAGGTTTTGAATGATGTTTTACCTGATACGAGGTTTATTACCAGTATTGGGTCTGTTTTGAGTAGCTACTATGATCGAGAATTAGTGCTACGAGTATGCGAGTTATGTGGTATATACGTGATTACATTTTAGGTTATGGTTATTGCTTGATACAGCTTGTTCACACTTATTGTGTGTAAATGCAAGATTCGAGTCTTGTAAAAAATTTCGGATGTTAGAAGTTGGGTTCTAAGGCCTATGAGCAAAGGTTGAATTAAGGATCTTCATTTATGTTGTGTTGTTAGACTTATATGGGTTGGGGTGACATGGGATAACCGTGGGTTATGTGCATGGTAAGGTTACACGGCGATTTTATGGCTTCGGTACGACTCTTGGCACGTTCGAGTATGAACGCATGTTTAAGAGGAGGAGAATGTAACGACCCGACTGGTCATTCTGAGCTTTATCATTCCATTTGGTGGTTTGAGACTTTGAGTAGGTTCATATTATATATTATGAGTTGTGTGTATGGTTGGATTTGATTTTCGAGCGGTTTAGGATTGATTTGGGAGAATGATTCTCGTTCTAGAAGCTTTAAGTTAGAAGAGTCGATAAAGGTTTGACTTTTGGGTAAACAGACTTGGAATCGGGTTTTAACTATTCCAATAGGTTTGTATGATAGTTTTGGACATGTCCACAAAGTTTAGTTCAATTCCGATGAGTTATGGATAAGTTTGGGTTGTATGGTGATTGTTTTCGGTTTCAACGTCGATTTGAGAATATGGCCTTTGATTCTTGTTTTGACTAAACCAGTATATACATATCATAATTTTAGAACCATAGCAACTAAAATCATCAAGTTTCGACATTGTATACGGAATTTATGGTCATTTTACTAAGAATTGGGTTGTTAGATTTTTCAGATTGTTCATTTGGTCATATTTTGAGTTGGGAATCTCGGATTTGGGTGATTTTCACCACATGGATTGGGGTAAGTGTTCTATACTCGATTTTGTCATATTTTATGAACCCATCTTCGTTTTTTTTTTGCATTTGATTGATGATTTCAAAGTGAATTTTGGGAGGTTTTGTCTAATATTTCATAAAGTGATTTTTTTGAGTTTTGAACATCGATTCGGAGTCGGATTTGAGTGAAACTAGTATGGTTGGATTCGTAATTGAATGGGTTGTTGGATTTTGTTATTTTCATCGGATTTCGAGGTGCGGGCTCGGGTTTGACTTTTTGATTGACTTTGGAATTTTGATTAAAGATTCAACCTTTATCGATTAGGTTTCTTTCCTTTGGCATTATCTGAAGTTCTCAAGTTGCTTTTGGCTAGTTTTAAGTCGTTTGTAGGTCGGTACATATGGGATGGTGTTTCTATAGTATTGTTTAACTTCCTCGGTGTTGGATTTGATTGTTCGAGGTATGTAACACTTCTAAACTTGGTGTATGAATCCTTGAATATACATGTTATGTGTTAGGGCTGAGGAGACACACATGCTAGGTGACAGACATGTGAGTGTGTGGGTGTGAACGGTATGAATTATGACTCGATTGATTATTTGGTACTGTATGGTTATATATCCTGATTATATCCATGAAATTCCTATGTATTAGAGTAATTGAGCTGTGATCCATGTTTGAAATCATGTTTAGGACATATACTTATTCTTTTAGGACCCACTGAGGTCATTTCCGTTGTTGAATTATTTGCTTAAATTGGAATTGCATACTCAGTCTTATTCATTCATTTACATATCATATCTCGTCTCTATTATCATTTGTTGTCACATCATGTTATCATTATTTGGGATGACTAGCATAAGATTTGTGAGCCCGAGAGACTGGAGAGGTTGATGAATTTTGTGATAGTCAGGGCTTGATTGTGAGTGATATTTATGGGATCAGACTACACATCGCAGCAGGGTTTATTGATTCATGATGTGATCGGGGTGCACGCCGCAACATGTCATGATTGGCTTATATTAGCTCCTGGGCAGGATCCACCCCTCCGAAGTTTGATATACCAGCAGTGAGTGCAGGTACCTATTGAGTGCTAGTGCCGAGTACGAACGTCGAGTGTTGAGTGATTGGGAGGTGCTGAGTTATTGAGCGTCTTGAGTAATTGGGAGGTACTAAGTGATTGAGCATGCCGAGTGAGGTTGAATACACTGAAAGTATGAGCACATGACTTATATCATTGTGATGCATACTTGTCATGTAGGCATAGAGATGCATTTTCTCATGCTAAACGGTATTGTGGCATTCATGACTTCATATGCACATTGACATGTATGCATATAAATGTACTTTCTTCATTCTATTTGAGAATGTAATACCTTATTTATTGTTGAAAGTTTTTGGGAAAAATCATAGTATTCTGATACTCTCATATTTGGTGATTTCGGTGAAAGATTTAGGTTTTACTGTTATACCTGAAAAGCATGCCTATTTTTCGTGTATGAGCTGAGTATCATATCTTTGAGTTATTACTTGTCCTATTTTTAATATATTGTCACGAGTTGTTCTTGGCTTTTGGTGTTGGACTCTAACCGTTGTCCAACCTCGTCACCACTTTCAACCTAAGTTTAAGTTTGTTACTTATTGAGTACATGAGGTCGATTGTATTCATAATACACTTCTGCACCTTGCATGTAGATGTTGGAGCTGATGTTGTTGCATGTGGGGGGAGATGGCCTCAAAGATGTATATGCGTGCCGGTTATAGCTGCATCTTGTTCTTGGTAGCTTTAGATTTATAAATCTGCTCATGTATTTTACGAATAGATGATGTATTTATTTCAGACCAGCTTTGTAAACTCTAAGTATTAAAAGCTAATGATTTGTACTACCAATTCTTGGGGAGTTGTATAAAATTCAATTATTTCATTCTTAACTCTTATCGTTATCATTATATTGTGGTATATTGTTAATTGGCTTACCTAGCGGGTTGTGTTAGGTGCCATCATAATTAGTTAGTTTTTGAATCGTAACAAATATACTTATAAGAGTACTTGGCTCCAACAACTTGCTCAAACACAACTGCCAATTCCAAGAGTCTTAAGGACATACTTGAAACTGACGGAGAAGGATTAAATTATATATATATATATCGAAATTCTCTCTAGCTTGATGATAATCCTTCTCCGTCATATATATATATATATATATATGACGGAGAAGGATTATCATCAACCTAAGGAGAATTTTGATTATCGTGTTAGCTTTAAATTATATATATATTGACTATAGAAAAAATTGAAAATGTTTCTCTTGTGATGGAGTAATTGCAAATATTTATTGTTTATATATAAGGATTCAAAGCCGACACCAAACACCAAGATCATAGAATATTATCATATGGAAAATATGAAAGACATCGTATAAATGCAAAAAGATTTCCATTTTGAAACCTAGCTTAGATTGAGAAAGACATTGACGCATGTAATAGTTGAGTCACCTTGTGGCCTTTCCGAAAAAAGATTTGACAGAAAATACTACTCCCTCCATTCCAATTTATGTAAACTTGTTTGACTGGACACGAGGTTTCAGAAAAAATGAAGACTTTTAGAATTTGTGGTCCTAAACAAGTCAAAAAGGGGTCCAGAGTATTTATGTGATTATAAAAGCTTCTCATTAATAGTAGAATTGTAAGTTTAAGCAAAATAGTTTTCAAATTTAGAAAGGAGTAATTCTTTCTGGAACGGACCAAAAAGAAAATAGGTTCGCGTAAAATAGAACGGAGGGAGTAATACATAAGGTGCCTCCCATTATATGATTCTTCCGAGCTCCTGACGCTGTAACATGCCATGCTCTATTTGGCAGGTACACTTTCCTCTTACACTACAATTACGCAAGAAGAAATTAGAACGATGCATTACCGTTCTATACATTCAATAGCTCAGTACTTCTTATATGTGTAGACATAACTTTTTAGAAATATATAACGTCCCGATCGGTCATTTTGAGTTCATTTTGATAGTTTGAGGTCACGAGCAGTTTCATATGGTGTATTACGAGTTACGTGTGTCGTCGGTATTGGTTATCGAGTGGTTCAGAATTGAGTTGGAAGAATCATTTTCAACTAGGAAGCTTTAAGTAGGAAGAGTTGACCAAGTTTGACTTTTGTTTATTTGACCTCGGATAAGAGTTTTTATGGTTCTATTAGATCCAGATGGTAATTTTGGACTTGAGAGTATGCCTGGATTTGTAGTTGGATGTTTCAATAAGGTTTTGGCCCTAATTGGCGAAAGTTGGCAATTTGAAGGTTTGTAAAGGGTTTGACCGTGAGTTGACTTTGATATTATCGGATTCTATTATTGTTCCGGAAGTTTAAGTATATTTTTTATGTCATTTGAAACTTGAGTGTAAAATTTGAGGTGATTCCGAGTTGTTTAGACGCGTTCGGCGTAAGTTTGGCATTTGGATTTTAAATAGTTCATTAAAATTGAATTGAGGTGCTATTTGTTTCTTTATACTATTTTAGGAGATTTGAGGCCTCGAGTAGGTCCGTATTATATTTTGGTACTTGTTCGTATGTTCGAACGGGGTCCCGGAGGGCTTGGGTGTGTTTCGGATTGATTTCGGATCAGTTCTCTCATGTTTGTATTGCTGGATTTTGCTGGTGTCAGCTGTGAATCGCGTTCTCGGGGACATCATCGCATTTGCAAATAAGGAATTGGATTGGATGATATTTGTTCTTCGAATTTGTGGGTGGAGGGCCACATTTGCGATGGTTGTTTGATTAGCTAGGAACTTTCCCTATTCATGCTCATGAAGTGGAGGTCGTGTTCGCATCGGGGAGCTAGGAGATGGTGGAGTTACCTTCGCATTCGCGAGGTCGAGGCCGTGTTTGCGAAGGGTTGCCACCGTCGTGCATCACGTTCGCGAGGTAAGTTGTCACGACCCCAAATTACCTTCTTGGAATATCATGATGGAACCTAGTCTCTAAGACTAGGTAAACCTAACATACTTTGAGAATTAGTAGAAATAAAAACTTAAATATCAAATTAAACTATTAAAGTATCATAGTAAAGTCGAAACAGTACAGCTATCAAGTAACTCTCAAAATCGGTGGAACTGAGTCATAACATCTACAGAGGATGCACTAATGTATCTAAATACAACTCTATATAAAATTAAGATAAATAGTAGTAAAGAAACAAAAGAAGGTGACTCCGAGGCCGATGAGCGTCGAGCAGGTATACCTTGACGTCTCCAGGATAATAAATCAATTACTGGCATCCGACAATATTTGATGTACTTGGATCTGCATAAAAATGTGCAAAAGCGTAGCATGAGTACACCGCAATGGTAACACGTAAATATCAAGCCTAACCTCGGTAGGGTCATGACGAGGTCAAGTCAAGACACTTACTAGACAAAAGAAACCTGAACATAATACAATATAATCTAATGACGGAAAGCAAGGAAATAGATGACAATAAAATAGTATGATGATATAACTAATAATGAAAATTAAAGCAATAAAGGACGACAAATAGTACACATTTGATAGGAACAACAAGTGATCAAATATCGTGAAAGTATAAGTATAAATAAGTGAAGGAAAGATAACAAACATAGAATGTGCAACAAAAATCACAAGAAAAGTACCACACATCTTATTCACACTTCATAAGTCATAATCACAATTTTCCTTATATCATCGCGTGACACTTGCGTTTATTTTTTACATATTTTTCTCGAAATATCTCCACGCGTTTTAGCCCCTCATCTCACCGCGTGGCTTCAAGTAAACCCCTTACTAGTAACACATGTATAAATCCCACCTTATCTCACCCATGTGTTTCAATATTGTCGCGACCCAAAACTCAACATGCCGTGACGGTGCCTATCACAGTATTAGGCAAGCCAACAACCACAAATAACTACGCATTTTTAATTTGAAAAAATGAAACACATTTAACAGTAATACTCTCATAATTGTCGATAAGTAATACTGCGAATCAAATACAACATTCCCAAAATTCGGGTGTCTCTGAGTACATGATCATCTAAATGACAATACAGTCTAACTACTGAAATAACTGTCTAGAAAGATAGAACAATGCTACTAAACCGAAAAGAGGGAGAGTTGAGGTTTGCGGATGCCAATGCAGCTACCTCAATAGTCTTCGAACAGATGAAGCTCCAAATCTAGAAACCTCCGTGCTCGTAAGTACCTAGATCTGCACACGAAGTGTAGAGTGTAGTATGAGTACTACCGAACCAATGTACTCAATAAGTAGCAGAACTAACCTTCAGCTGAAAGCAGTGACGAGCTCAGACAGGTACAATCAAAATCCAAATTATAACAGTACATTTATGGCAGGAAAAATGACAATATTATCTATGAAAAAACACATAATCAGTTTGTGCACAGTAAATAATTGTAGACATGCTTTCAAGTTTAACAGTTTAAGCTCAACAAGGATAAAATATGCCAAGTATGACTGATATGAGGAATGTTACATCTCTATTTCTACATGTAAAATGTGCATGTGACATGCAATGCTTCACAACGATAAGCTCACATACTCACACTCTCATAGTACTCAATCTGACTGTCTCAGCTCTCACTCATCACACTCAATCGCTCAACACTTTGCTGTACCTGTGCTCACTGCTGGTATGTCAGACTCCGGAGGAGAGGATCCTGCCCACATCTAATAAAACACATTGCAATGCGCAGCCCGATCCCATCATGAATCAATAATACCTGTTGCGACGTGGATCCCGATCCCATCATGAATCAATAGAACTTGTTGCGGCATGCAACCCGATCCCATCAATGTCCCTCACAAACAGGCCCTCGGCCTCACTCTCAATATCTCCAATCTCTCGAGCTAACAACACTCATGTCAATTAGCCCAAAACATTGATACATGATGTAATAGTAAATGATAACAAAAGCTGAGATATGAAATGCATATGATAAATGCGAGTAAGTACATCGTTACGATCTAAGCAAATAACCCGACAACACAACGATCTATGTGGGTCCCAACAGTACCAGCATATACCCTAAACATGACTTCTAACATGATTCACAACTCAATTTATCTAACACATAGAGAATACATGAATACTAACAAGATTAGATAACTGCACAATACCACGGAATCAATTGAGTCACAATTACTATGGTGCACGCCCACACGCCTGTCACCTAGCATGTGGGTAACCTCAACACCAATCACATAACACGTAGTTCGGAGATTCATATGCTCAGTATCAAGTTTAGAAGTGTTACTTACATCAAACTGCGCAAATCTCTACTCCAACAAGCTCTTGACTCACGAATCGACCTCCGAACGACTCGAATATAGCCACAAACCACTTAATACAATCAACACAAGCTATAGGAATCAATTCCATATGATAAAACAAGTTTCATTAACAAAAGTCAAAAAGTCAACCCCGGGATCACGTCTTGGAATCCAACAAAAATTATAAAATCCGAACACCCATTCAATAACAAGTCTAATCTTACCAAAATTACCCAATTCTGATATCAAATCATCACTCAAATTCCCAGATCTTACTCTCCAAACCCTAGACCAAAATTCCCGAAGTTCTACCTAAAAAACACATAATATAGGTGGGAAATTCAATAGGTATTCAATATTAATACAAAAAAATGACCAAAAGTTGCTTACCTCTTGAAATCTAGCAGAACCCATCTCAAAAATCGCCTCCCACCGAGCTTGCAAAGTCCAAAATTGAGAAAATAGCTCAAACCCTCGACCTTATGAATCTGCCAGGCATCTCGCACCTGAAGTTCACTTAACTCCGCTTCTGCGGTTTCCATGAAGGCTCCTGCCTTTGCTTCTGCGGACCGGGCTCCACTTCTGCAGAGTCGTACCACTGTCCTGGGCTATGCTTTTGCGGAAGCACCTGCCCCTCAGGCCAACAAAATCTGCTCCTGGGATGCCAAACACGCTTCTATGGCCGTACACCTGTGACCAATTCCTTTGTAGGTGCGATTGCACCAGACCTGAAACTCTTTAACAATCTTCTAAGTCCAAATTCCAACCCGTTAACCATCTGAGATCCACCCTAGACCCTCGAGACCTCAACAAAACATACCAAAAACTCCTAAAACATGGTACGAGCTTAGTCGAGGCCTCAAATCAGATCAAACAACATCCAAAATACGAATCGCACCCCAATTCAAGTATAATGAAACTAATGATTTTTCAACTTCCAATACCAATGCCAAAATATACCAAACCAACTATGGTTGACCTCATAAGTGACACAACATACCTTTTACAACTTTCAGAACAAAGAATTCGCGCCCGGTAACCACAAAGTCAACTTTCGGTCAACCTCCCAACTCTCCAAACTACAACTTTTCTAACTTTCACCAATTCAAACAAAAATCATCTACGGATCTCCAAATGAACATCCAGACACACTCCTAAATCCAAAATCACCAGACGGAGCTATCAGAACCGCAAAAACTCCATTCCGGAATCATTTACAGATAATCAACATCCGGTCAACTCTTTAAACTTAGGCTTCCAACCTTGGGACTAACTGTTCCAGCTAATTCTGACACATATCTGAAACTAAATAAACCACCACGGAAAGTCACATAACAACAAATGGTCATAGAATAAGCAATAAATAGGGGAATGATGCTGTCATACTCAAAACGACCGGCGAGTCGTTACATTCTCCCCCTGTTAAAAAAATATTCGTCTATGAGCGGGTCTAGAATCATACCTAGAGTCCCAAATAGGCATGGATATCTGCGCTGTATCTCTCGCTCGGCCTGCCAAGTAGCCTCCTCGACTGTCTGACCTCTACACTACATCTTCACTGAAGCTATATTCTTTGAACTCAACTTTCGAACATGCCGATCCAAAATGGACACCGGCTCCACATCATAAGTCGAATCCCCATCTAACTGAGATGTGCTGAAGTCCAAAGAATGAGGCGGAGCACTGAAATACTTCCTAAGCATGGAAACATGAAACACTGGATGAGCGCTCGATAGATTAGGTGGCAATTCAAGCTTGTAAGACACCTTTTAAATCCTCTCAAGCACCTCAAAAGGGAAAATAACACTCCTCATGGGCGAAACTCTAAGCAATACCTTCTCCCCCACCATGTAGGCAACATCACGAATCTTCCAATCAGTGTAACTCTTCTGTCTAGACTAACCGTGTGAAGCCGATCCTGAATCAACCTAACCTTCTCCAAAGCATCCTAAACTAGGTCAGTACCCAATATCCTAGCCTTACCTGGCTCGAACCAACATATCGGATACATATTACGTCTCCCATACAAGGCCTCATAAGGAGCCGTCTGAATACTCGATCGGTAGTTGTTGTTGTAGGAAAATTCTGCAAGTGGCATAATATAATCCCAAGAACCGCCAAAATCCATGGAACAAGCATGTGTTCCTAACTCTCATTGCACTGCTCTCTAAAACTGCGATGTGAACTGCGTTCCTTGATATGCGATAATGGATATCGTCACGCCGTAAAGGCGAATAGTCTTTCGGATATTTATCTCGGCCAACCGTTCCGAAGAATAGGTAGTACCAACTAGAATGAAAAGTGTGGACTTAGTCAACCGCTCCACAACCACCCAAATAGCATTGAACTTCTTCAAGGTCCATAGGAGCTCAACTACGAAGTCCATGGTGATACGCTCTCATTTCCACTTAGGAATCTCAAACCTCTGAAGCAAACCACGCTGCCTCTGATGTTCTTGCTTTACGTGCTAATGATTTAAGCACTAGCTACAAAACCCACTATTTCTTTCTTCATCCTCCTCCACCAATAGTGTTGCCTCAAGTCCTGATACATCTTCATGGCACCCAGATGAATGCAATACCGCAAACTATGGGCCTCCTCAAGAATCAACTTATGTAGCCCATCCACATTGGGACAATCTGACCCTGCATCTGCAACACCCCATCATCCCCAATAGAAACCTCATTAGCATCAGCGTGCTGAACCATGTCCTTAAGTACAAGAAAATGGGGGTCGTCAAACTGACGCTCTCTGATGTGATCATATAAAGAAGATCGAGAAAACACGCAAGCTAGAACCCGACTAGGTTCTAAAACATCTAACCTCACGAACTGCTTGACCAAGGTCTGAACATATTATGCAAGTGGTCTCTCACTAACTTTAATAATTACAAGGCTACCCATACTCACCGCTTTCCTACTCAATGCATAGGCCACCACATTGCCTTCCCGGGATGATAGAAAATGGTAATATCATAGTCTTTTAGCAGCTCCAACCATCTTCGTTGCCTCAAATTTAGATAATTTTTCTGGAACAAGTGCTGAAGACTCTGATGGTCTATAAATACCTCACATGACACACTGCAGAGATAATGCCTCCAACTTTTGAATGCATGGACGATGCCTACCAACTCTAAATCATTAATGGGGTAGTTCTTCTCATGAGGATTCAACTGGTGTGAAGCATAAGCATTCACTCTACCCCCTACATCAAGACACACCCAATACCAATTGGAGAAGCATCACAATATGTTGTATAAGAACCCTATGTTGAAGGCAAAACTAAAACTCGAGTTGTGGTCAAGGCAATCTTGACCTTTTAAAAGCTCTCTTCACACTCATCGATCAAATAAATGGAGCATTCTTCTAGGTGAACATATTCAAAGGTGCTGCAATGGATGAGAAATCTTCCACAAAGCGACGATAATATATGGCCAAGCCAAGAAAACTCTAAATCTCAGTAGTTGAAGACGGTCTGGGCCAACTCTGATTTTCCTCAATCTTCTTCAGATCCAGCTTAATCCCCTCACTGGACATCACAATCCCCAAGAACGCCACTGAATTGAGCCAAAACTCACACTTGGAGAACATGGTATAAAGCTTCTCCTCCCTCAACCTCTGTAGTACAATTCTCAAATAATGTGCATGCTCCTCCTGGCTACGTGAGTACACCAGGATATTGTTAATAAATACTATGAAAAATGAATCAAGATATGACTGGAACACATTTTTTATCAGACGCATGAATGTTGCTGGGGAACTGGTCAGCCCAAAAGACATCACAAGGAAATCATGATGAACATAACGAGTCCTGAATGCCGTCTTCAGAATATCCGAGTCCTGAATCTTAAACTGGTGATACCCATACCTAAAATCAATTTTATTTAACACTCTAGCTTCCTGAAGCTGGTCAAATAAGTCATCAATGCACGACAAATGATGCTTGTTCTTAATTGTAACTTTGTTCAACTGTCTATAGTCAGTGCACATCCGCATAGTACCATCTTTATTCTTCTTGAACAGAACCAGTGAACCCAAAGGAGACACGCTAGGCCTAATGAACCCCTTATCAAGAAGCTCCTGAAGCTGCTCTTTCAACTCTGTTGGTGCCATATGGTATAGAGAAATAAAAATGGGCTGAGTGCCCGGCTTCAAGTCAATACCAAAATCAATATTCCTGTCTGTTGGCGTTCCCGATAGGTCTGCAGGAAACACATCCAGAAAGTCTCGCACAACCAAAACAGAATCAATAGTAGATGTATCAGCACCAACATCCTTCACAAAAGCCAAATATGACAAGCACCCCTTCCCAACAATCCGTTGGGCCTTCACATATGAAATTATCTTGCTGGGGACATAGTATAGAGAACCTCTCCACTCGATCTTAGGTAACCCAGGCATCGCCAACGTCATGGTCTTAGTGTTACAATCTAGAATAGCATGACATGGGGACAACCAATCCATACTCAGAATCACGTCAAAATAAATCATACTAAGCAATAAGAGATAAACTCTCGTCTCCAATTCCCCAATGGTAACCACACACAATCGATATACACGATCCGTAATAATAGAATCGCCCACCAACGTAGATACATGAACATGCAAAACAAGGGACTCACGGGGCATATCTAGATAATAAGCAAAATAGGATGATATATACGAGTAAGTAGAACCAGGGTCAAATAATATAGAATCATCCATGTGGCATACTGAGATAATACCTGAGATCACTACGTCAAAAGAAAAAACCTCAGGCATGGCAGGGAAATCATAACATCGAGCTTGACCGCCGCCTGATCGGCCTCCCTCTAGGGCGATCTCTAGCTGTCTGGGCCCCACCCAAAACTGGCTGAGCGGGTGGTGAAGTATGTGGTGCAAAAATCACATCCTGAATCCTCTACTGGACTGGACCTCCTAAAATACCGGGACAATACCTCTTCACATGACCAAACTCTTCACAATCAAAGTAACATCGCTCTGATAATGGTGGTAGGTACTGATGCAGACCCCAAGAACTTGAATAACTACTAGAGGGACCTGGCATAGACGAACCTTAAACTAATGGAGCACGAGATGAACTCTGAGCTAGGAGGGCATTGAGAGACGACTGAATTGGACGAGCACTATATGAACCATGGCTAGCTGATGCACCACGATGAGCCGGATGAACCATCTGAGTAAGCCTATAGGGACGATCCCTGATATGGTGGGATTTCCCTCCAAGAGAAACACCACTGAAACCACCGGTACCACGAGGCCTCTTGGCCTCCCTCTCATCACGCTCTTGATTACGGACCTACTCTAGCCACCTTGTTGAGCCTAGCACTTGATGCAATCTCTCGAGTCATAACAAAATGTAGTCAATCATTAAGGCCATCAATGAACTGCCTAATCCTCTCCCTCTTAGCGGGAACCAACTAGATCACGTGATGTGACAACTCTAAAAATCTCATCTTATACTGGGTTACGGATATAACCTCATAGTATAGCTACTCAAAGTGCCTACGCAACTCCTCCATGCGGGTCTATGGAACAAACTTCTCCAAGAAGAGAATGAATAACTCGTGCCACATTAGTGGTGCAGCACCATCTGGCTTGCTCCACTCATAGGCCTCCAACCATCTGAAGGCTGTCCCCAACAGGTGAAAAGTAGCAAATGAAACTCTAGTAGTCTACAAAATACCTACTATGTGAAGAATCTGCTCGCACCTGTCCAAGAAATTCTGAGCATGATCTGACTCAGCCCCACCAAATAATGGAGTCCTGAGCCACTCAAACCTCTTCTGATCATCATCACTCATAGGGAGACTCACTTAGGACTGAGAAGCATCAACCGGTTGGGCTGGTAGTACCCCCGGTGTCTGAAGTGCCTAAACCACCTACTCTGGAGTACGGGCGGCAAGAGTCTGTACACCTCCCCCAACCTGAGAAGTTGGCACGACCAGAACTAAAATTGCTTACTCTAGTGCATACAATAAGTGTTTGGGCCAAAGCATCCTGAAGGCCTGGAATCACAACTGGCGCCTGAGCTTGTCCCGCTGGATGAACCATATCTGGAATCTGCTCTTGAGCTGGAAAAACTGGTGGATCTACAAGTGTTGCTCTAACTGCTATATGAGTTGCACCCGGACCTCTACGACGACCCCGACCTCTAATGGCCCTAGCTGGTGGTACTGGTGGCCGTCCGCCCGATCTAGTAGCATGTGTCCTCACCATATGTAAGAGAATAGAATAGCAAAAGTTTAGTTTCTAGAATAAAAAAATCCACACGACACAAATACTAGAAAGTGAAGGTTTTCCTATGGGTTCGGTAGCCTCTCGAAGATAAGTACATACATCTCTGTACCGATGTGCAAAACTCTACTAAAACTGCTCATGACGTATGAGACCTATGTAACCTAGGGTCTAGTAAACACGCGTACAAATCCCACCTTATCTCACTGTATATGTTTCAATACTGTCACGACCCAAATTCAACATGTCGTGATGGCGACTATCACGGTACTAGGCAAGCTGACAACCACAAATAACTATGCATTTTTGAATTGAAATTAAAATAAAACTTGTTTAACAATAATACTCTCATAATTAGTCAATAAATAATACTGCGACTCAGCTAAAACATTCCTAAAATCCGTGTGTCACTGAGTACACGAGCATCTAAATGATAATACAGTGAATAGTGCTAATAAACTAAGAAGAAAAAGAGTCGAGGTTTGTGAATGCCAAGGCAACTACCTCAATCGGAAGTACCTAGATGTGCACACGAAGTGCAAAGTATAGTATGAGTACAACCGACCCAATGTACTCAATAAGTAATAGGATTAACCTTGGGAAAAAAGCAGTGACGAGCTCAGATTCGTACAGTCTAAATACAGATTAGAAAAGTACACATATGACAGGAAAAAGGACAATAATATCTCAAAGAAAACTCATAATTAGTTTGTGCATAGCACAGAAATTTAGAGATGCTTTCAAGTTTAGCAATTTAAGCTCAACACAAATAAAATAAGTCAGGTATGACTGATATGAGGAATTTCACATTTTTATATCTACATGTAAAATTTCCATGTTACATGTAATGCATCACAATGATAACCTCGCGTACTCACACTCTTATAGTACTCAACCTGACTGTCTCAGCTCTCACTCTCCACACTCAGTCACTCATCAATATACGATACTTGCACTCATTGCTAGTATGTCAGACTCCGAATGGTCGGATCCTGCCTAAGTGCTAATAAAACCTGCTATAGCGTGCAACCCGATCCCATCATGAATCAATAATACTTGTTGCGACGTTCAGCCCAATCCCATCATGAATCAATAAATATTATCACTAGTTTACCCCATTCGAACCTTAACTTTTTCTTTGGCTACCTCATTTCAAACCTTTACCCTTTTGTGAAATAATTCTCTCTTTTGAACCCGTCCCTCCTTGAATATTGAGAAGGAGGCTAAAAGCCTAAGTTTGAAGTGTTGGTGTCATGTAGAAACATATACCTCAAAGTGTTCATATGAAATAATCAAGCTCCAACAAAAAAAAAATTAATATGTATGTATATATATATATAAATATGGAGTCTTGAGAAAATTAGAGTGGTATTGAAGGTGTCTCTATGTTGGTAACTAGATGCCAATAAGGGTTATGTGGTTTTAAAAGAAGCAAAGAGCAAAAATAAAGACAAATATGAGTAGTGTTCAAGGAGGGTGTAGTCACCTGTGTCCCAAATGCTTATCCGACCCTTCCCTAAACCTAAATTACAAGCTTAAAAAGTCCTTATGTGATCTCCAACCGAATGTTCTTGAATAGGCGGCAAATTAAAATAAGGGCAAGCTTATGGCATGATATTTTGTAACACTTGAAATTCTTTGTTGAGAGTGAGTGTCTTTGTGCATTTATCCCTTGTGTCATTATTCTAAATATGGTGATTTTGGGACTTTTTTTCTTGTGAGGGAACATGAATTAGGATGGATTGGTGACATTGATGTATCCGAAAATGAGTAAATTAAGCATATGCAGTAGACTAGTGATTTTGAGTCACTTCTTGAGGCTTATTGTTGACACTTGATTATTTTGAAACTCCTTTGCATTTGTTGAAGTTATTTTTAAATGAGGGAGTTATTTGGTTAAGATTCACATGATTGAGCCTAATTATTCGTACCAACAAAATCCATAAGTATGGTGCTTAATTGGAAAATGTGATTTGCAAAAGATATCAATACTACTTGTGCTTTAAATGGTAGAACCTCATTGAATTGTTGGTTTTGATTTGCTTGAGGACAATAAAAAGCGTTAAGTTAGGTCGTTTATGGTGTGTATTGTTAGATTTTCAGGTAAATGATGCCATGAAGTGAATTGAATTCAATTGAAGTGGAATTGAGCAAGAAAAGAGAGAAAAAATGCAAAACTCTTCAATGAGAACACTGGTAGATTTTGCGATCTCGCATCTGCGAGTCTGCATGTTGAGCCACAATGCACTGGGACCGCATCTGCGTTAAGAATCCGCACCTGCAAAATCGCTGGTGCGATTATATGGTCCGCATCTTCAGATAAGGGAATTACACACAAGCTCGCATTTGCGATGAATTACCACATCTGCGGAGACGCACTTGCGTAAAAATGTCCGCATCTGCGGAGTTGGCAATCTCTTCACTTTACGCAACTGCAATAGGCTATTCGCATCTACGGAGCCACACCTACGAGGATACTTCTGCAGGTGCAGTTAACGGGCTTCAGACCTGGGCAGGTATGAGATTTCACATTTTCTCAATTCCAAACCCACAAATACACGAGTTAGCAGATCTTTTGCACATCTTTTGCTTATTTTCAGTCCTTATACTAGAGAGAACAAGTTTTGGAAACTAGGATTCTTGCACACACACTTGGGTCTTGAAGATTTGATGTTTTTGGTTGAGAATTTCTTACCCATTTATGTTCATTTATTCATTTTCTTGCTTTGTATTGTATATCTAATTGTGTAGTATTTTTTCGAACACTTGAATCTTGTTTATGGGAATATTCATATTTAAAGTGTGGATTAAATATCTTGTTGTGCTTATGTATTGAATGATTTTCATTTATGTTTCTTTGATTATTCTTGTTCTTTAATAATTCCAAAGGGATTAGCTAACCCTAGGACTCGCCCATTAACTTCGAATTAATTTTGGGAAATATTATTTGGGGTTGGGGAAGATTAATTAACAAGAACTTGAGGCTTTAACCCTCATTTTATAGATTCTACCTAGGGACAAGATTAAACTACTTGTAGCCATATCGGGGTGTGCTTAATCTCTATATTATTTTAGGGATAATTCAATTAGGAAGTCTTGTTAGTCTTCGAAAGAAGCTAATATAGAATTGTTACGTGTGACTAATTAACATAAAATCGCTCATATTTATAAAATAGAGAAATATATTGGATCGTTACTTGAGTGTAATTCACGATGCATCCATTCTTGTAGCCATTGATCATTTTACTCGCTTTCTATGTTAGTTTACATTTTTGCATTTAGCTATAATATTTTCACAACCAAATTCTAAGTGTTTGGCATTGCATAACAAGTGAAATTTCTCTTACATTCCTAATCTCCTACATATTATTCTCTGTGGGATTCGACCCCGACTCTTAGTTGGGTAAAGTATATTGCATTCGACTGTGTCCATTTACTTTTTAGTAGTGGATTTGGACGTCATCAAAATTTGCGCCATTGACTGGGAACAATTTGGCGTATTTAGGTTGTTTGAGAAGTAAGCGTAGTGATTTGGTCCAAAGTTGTGAATATTTGTGTAATTATTTTTTCTATATTTGATTCTTTGTTTCTTGTTTATTTTCTTAGTTTTTGAAAAATGGCATCATATAATGAAAATTTGTCAGATGGTAGTTGTTCATAACTTGATGACCCTTGTCCTTATTGTGGAGGTCCAAAGTTATGGAAAAATTATTTATGTCATGACGCAAGCCGATGGGCCGCGACGGGTGCCTGAGTCCTACCTGTCAAACACCCCTAAACATGCGTCTAAAATATAAACCTGAATAACATCTACTGAATTACGAGAACATTATACATGAAGTAAATCTGCACAAAAAGGCGTACATACATATACGTACCACATACGTAGGACGAGCCGACAAGGCTGCAATAGACAACTATACATCTCAAAACTGGAAGCCGGCAAGGCCACATACTATCCAACTGGACATACTGTCTACAGACCTCTAATAGAAACATAACTGTATAAAGACGGGTCTGAGCCATGTCATACCCATATATATCTATATACAAACGTATCGTACCAAAATCAAAAGTAGCTCCAGATCATGTGGAGCACTCCAACTCTGGCTGATCAGGGATCCTAAGAAGGGGGACCGTTAGTTCGCCTACCTGCACCTGCAGGCATGAAATGCAGCGTCCCCAGGAAAAAGGGACGTCAGTACGAATAATGTACTAAGTATGTAAGGCACATAAATAAATACATAAGAGACATGTAAGAGATATAGAGTAATTGACTCAACCTGTATGTCTGGGTAACCTTATAATAATAAATCACTTTTAGCATCATGCATATGCGTATGAATGTCATGTCGTGCCTAGGTATATGTTTCATAACATCATCAGCCTCTGAGGGCATCCCATCATATCATATCGGCCACTGTGGGCAAAATTATCATTGTATACCAGCTGATCAGGTGGTGGTGCGTATATAACGCCATTACCTTTCCCATATCCCATATACATACATACATATATATATATATACATACATATATATGCTTATATGATGCCGTTTGAATATACATACATTTATATGCGTATATAACACCGGTTGAATCATATTTCAGCCACTGTGGGCAACATCATCATCATATACCAGCTGATCAGGTGGTGGTGCGTATATAACGCTGTAACCTTTTCCCATATTCCATATACATATATTTACATATATACGCGTATATAACGCCATCTGGTCATGGGTCAATGCACATGTACGAAATGCATGAAAAAGTACGTAATAATCTCAATATTCCTTCCAGATAAACTTTTCCAAATGCGTATTATTCTGAGACCCATGAACAGAAAATAATAATAATTCTCATGGAGAATTAAGAATATAGACACCCCTACTATTTCTATGAATAGAGTAATTTACAGAAACTGTGTATTTGCTCGTTTCTTCAGTAGAATTCGGACCATGCCAAAAGAAAGAAGGGATAGCCTTAACATACCTAGGGTAGGTATAACTCCGTATAATATTCTTGGCAAAGATTGCAGCAGACTCTTTTGGAACTGCAAAGTTTTGATGGAGTTACGCTGAAGTATCTTTTTGGAATGAAAATTAGCTTCTGTTTCAAACGTTTTTCTTGAAGAAAGTTGATATATCAAATGAGTCATGAAATGTTTTAGCTTCTGCTCTCTAACGTATTTGAACTTTTTTGAAGGAATTGCTTCTGCTCTCTAATGTGTTTGATCCTAAGAAGGAATGATAGATAAGACTTATATTCAAGTCTTATGTTAGTTAAATTTTTACGTGACTATAAGTAGCCACGTGGCATAAATGACTAAGAGTCATTCTTAGCCATTGTGGCTTTGTGCCACGTTTTGGGGAGGTGTAATTTCATAAATTTTTATCCAATTATTAGTTAACTGGATCATGTCCCATTATCCGGTAATTAATCAACTACCCGCATAATTTAAAAATTATCTCAAATTACTTAAAATTCTACTTATTTTTAATATTACTTTTTACATCATACTACCATGGTCACATGGTACCTTGCATGGTACTAGTTCATAATCATCGGGTATTATCGTTCGACCAGTATTTTATCCCAAATTGGCCACCTTCAACGAAACTCATTTTCTTTAATTCGTGTACCTGTTATCCTTCACGACACTTATTTATCGCTTGTTATAAATAGCATAAATACGTTAACATCAAGATGATCTTATCCCTGAGTCTACGTCAATTAACTGAAAAAGAAACTTTTAACGTATGAAAACTCGAGATGTAACATCTTTCCCCCCTTAGAAACATTCGTACTCGAATGTTTAACCTTTCGGGATTTATATAACCTTGGTAGAGTTGCCCTTGTAAAAATGCTACTATTAACTCTTCTTGAAGAAACCCAATAATTTAACGCCATATAGGACCACTTTCATTAATAACGACGATGGCCTCACATGACCAATAACAATAGCTAGCACAAAAGTTCGTACACGCACCTTGAGGTTATGATGTCTCAGCCGGACCCTTCTCTGGAAGAGGAAATATGTAAGGGTATCTATACTTCATGTCTTCCTCGGCCTCCCAAGTCATTTCTTCCACATTGTTGTTCCTCCAAAGTACTTTCACGGAGGCTACCTCCTTATTCCGTAGCTTGTGGATTTGTCGGTCTAGGATGACAACGGGAATTTCCTCATATGACAAGTCCTCTGTAATCTGTACATCATCTGTGGGCACCACTCTGGTAGGATCTCCAATGCACTTCCGTAACATAGATACGTGAAAAAGTGGATGGACAGACTCCAACTTTGAGGGCAATTCTAACTCATAATCTACTTGGCCAACTCTCCGAATGATCCTATAAGGCCTAATATGTCGTGGTCTAAGTTTTCCTTTCTTTCCAAACCTCATCACACCCTTCATAGGTGACACCTTTAAGAATACCCAGTCATCACCCCCGAACTCTAAATCTCGTCGCCGCACGTACGAATATGACTTCTGACGACTCTGAGCTGTCAATAGTCAATCCCGGATAAGCTTTACTTTTCCTATGGCTTGCTGAACTAGGTCTGGCCCATGTAATCCAGATTCCTCAACATCGAACCATCCTATAGGCAACCTACACTTCCGTCCATAAAGAGCTTTGTATGGAGCCATCTGTATGCTGGAACGGTAGCTATTATTATACGCGAACTCAATAAGTGGCAGATGATCATCCCAGCTACCTTTGAAGTCTTTCACACAAGCTCGCACCATATCCTCCAGTGTTTGAATAGTACACTTAGCTTGTTCGTCTATCTCGGGATGAAATGTTGTACTAAGACTTACTTGAGTCCCCAATCCCTTTTGGAAAGACCTCCAAAAGTTAGCTGTAAATTGAGCTCCTCTATCTGATATAATAGATACAGGGACACCATGCAGTCGTACTATTTCCTTGATATAAAGTCTCGCATAATCTTCTGAGGAATATGTAGTTCTAACGGGCAAAAAATATACTGACTTTGTGAGCCTATCAACAATCACTGATATCGAATCGTACTTACACTGGGTACGACGTAAGCCTACGATGAAGTCCATATTGAATATCTCTCATTTCTAAGTCGGAATCTTCATAGCCTGCAAAAATCCACCGGGTTTTTGATGCTCAATCTTAACCTGCTGACAGTTATGACACTAAGCAACAAATTCTGCTGTATCCTTTTTCATTCTGTCCCACCAATATATTTCCCTGATGTCATGATACATCGTTGTTGCTCCTTGATGGATAGAATAACGAGAATAGTGGGTTTCTCTCATAACCAGCCGACGCAACCCTGCAACATTAGGCACACACAATCGCCCTTGATACTTGAGGACTCCATCTTCTGTAATTTCAAATGGTGCCTTTTCCTTCTGAAGGGTGGTGTCCCTATAACGAACTAACACAAGATCCTCGTATTGGTGTTCCTTTACTTCAGTTACTAAAGAGGATGTTGCCGTATCTTGAATAGTAATTCCAATATCACCTGAATCCAGTAACCGAACTCCAAGACTAGCTAGTTGATGAACCTCACGAGCCATTCCCCTCTTTTGTGGCTGCAAATACGATAGGCTACCCATAGATCTACGACTGAGGGCGTCAACTACTACATTATCCTTCCCCGGATGGTATAAAATTTCAACGTCATACTCTTTAAGTAGCTCCAACCATCTTCTTTGACGTAGATTCAATTCATTTTGCTTGAAGATGTAGTGGAGGCTCTTATGACCCGTATAGGTATCAACATGAATGCCATACAAGTAGTGCCTCCACATCTTTAGTGCATGAATCACTGCAGCTAATTCTAAATCGTGGGTCGGGTAAATCTTATCGTTCTTTCTTAGTTGTCTAGAAGCATAAGCCACAACCTTACCATACTACATCAGCACACAACCCAATCCAATGCCTGAAGCATCGCAATAGATAACATAACCATCGGTCCCTTTTGGGAGCGTTAGAACCGGTGCTGAAGTTAACCTGTCCTTTAATGCCTGGAAACCCCATTCACAAGCATCATCCCATTGAAACTTTGCTCCTTTCTGAGTCAAATTTGTTAAAGGTGCTGAAAGGGAAGAAAATCCTTTCACAAATCTCCTGTATAACCCGCCAATCCAACAAAGCTACGAACCTCCGTTGGTGAATGCTATATTCGGAATATCTTCACCTTAACCCTTACCTGATGGTGCCCGGACCTCAAGTCTATCTTTGAAAAACACTTGGCACCTTGCAACTGATCAAATAAGTCGTCAATCCTCGAGAGCGGGTACTTATTCTCGATCGTCACCTTATTCAGTTTCCTATAGTCAATACACATTCGTATGGAACCATCTTTATTCGTTACAAAAAACACAGGTGCTCCCCACGGTGACGTATGTGTCTGATAAAACCTTTTTCAAGCAAGTCCTTTAGTTGGACTTTCAACTCTTTCAGCTCTGCGGGGGCCATTCTATAGGGAGGAATAGATATTAGGTGAGTATCTGGTAGTAGTCAATAGAAAACACAATTTCTCGCTCTTGCGGAAGACCTGGAAGTTCATCAGGAAAGATATCTAGAAACTCATTTACCACAGGGATGGACTGAATGGTTGGTGACTCTACTTCCACATCCTGAACCCGAACTAAGTGATAAATACAACCCTTTCTGATCATCTTCCTTGCCTTGAGATAGGAAATAAATCAACCTCTCAGCGATGTCGTGTTACCTTTCCACTCTAAAACAGGCTCCCCCGAAAATTGAAATCGGACTATCTTTGATCTACAATCAACGTTGGCATGACAAGAAGCCAACAAATCCATACCCATTATAACATCAAATTCTACCATATCTAACTCGATTATGTCTGCTACGGTAGGTCGACCATGAACTATTATTATACAACCCCTATATACCTGCTTAACTATCACCGAGTCCCAACATGTGTAGATACCTCAAAAGGTTTAACCAACTCAGGTTTTATTTCAAACTTACTAGCAACCAATGGAGTAACGTATGATAAGGTGGAACCTGGATCAATCAATGCATATACATAATAGGAGGAGACCGATAGTATACCTGTAACAACATCAAGCGATGACTCAAGGTCGTTTCATCCTGCCAATGCATAAATGCGGTTCTGAGGGCTGCTCGGGCTAGATGCTCCTCCTCTGCCTCTACCATGACTCATTGGTGCATGGGAACCTTGCCCAGGGGGGCGTACTGATGATGACGATCCAGCTAGAGATCCCGCTGGCTGAGCTACGCTTGCATCACCTCTCATCAGACATAACGTGGCCCGGATAACCACAAGTATAACAAACACCTAATACCATACGGCATTGTGCGGTATGCTGCTTACCACATTGAGTAAATCGTGGCAAGGGTGGTGTTGGTCCCAAACGCACATGGAAGTATACATGGTCGTACAAGTAATATAAGCATAAATTGAATGTCGAACCCACATAGACTTTTGTAAACTACTTACTAAGTCACTATAATTGTTATTTAATCAAGCCAAAGTAAAAATCCAATAATGTAACTATTTTATACTACGATTCTACGAAATAACTAAATATCAAGTAATGAGAGTATTGTTGTATATTTAATAGAGACAAATATTCCAGGGTTGAGATCAATTCACCACTCGTATTGCATTCTAATTAACTCTCCCCTTCATATAATTCACTCATGGTTGCTAATTAATCGATAAATTCTCTCATATCCTTCTCCTGAAGCACTACTCGCCTATTCTAAATAGATTAATGCCTATATTCCTATGAAATTAATATATCAGAACGCACTAAGATTATGATATTTAATAAAGCATGGTGACGAGGTATATTCCTATTCTGACCACAAATCTGCTCCCCTGAAGTGTTAATATCGCGCTCTCTTCAATTCTTCTTTAATCTATACACGGCTTTCCCAAACATAGCATAGATAATATATAAAACCTAGCTGCTGGCCAGACAATTAAGCAATTAAACACATAATTAAAGAAACAACCATGTATTGGGTGAATTAAAATCAAGATTAAGCTAATGTCGAATAACAATATTCATGGCTAAATCACAACCCCAGAACAATGGGTGTTTAGCCACTCATACTAAAATCAAACAATTGCATAAGTGTTGAATTAATTGTAAATACTAGAAAAAGATGAAGAAAACTGAGAATCCTGCGCTCCCTAGAAATTCCGTGGGTATATTTCCTCCAAAGTGGCGTCCAACCCCTCAAAAATAAGATTAGACTTGCTTGTATACGTGTTGGGTAGGGTTAGGGCCGAAATAACCGTGTCCGGGGCAAAATAGGAAAAAATCACGTCACCGGCGCCCTGGCTAGCACCGGGCGCCCAACAGGGCACTGCCCATGAAAATTTTCTGCCTCCAGCTCCACAGGTGGCACCCAGCACTGTCAGTGGAACCCAAAATCGCAAAATCGCCGGTTTGTCCGATTTTCGTCCGTTTTGGCTCTAATTTCGCGCGTTTCGCCCCCAATTGATCCCGAATCATTCCTAAACATAAAAACACCTCAAATTAATATAAATCATCACAATTTAACATCTAAAACTAATGAAACAAAAGTAAAATTTGAGGCGATATACATATAAGTATATACACTTTAAGCTAAACATTAATACCCCACACTTAGACTCTTGCTCTTCCTCGAGCAATGGGAAAATATACTACCCTTCAAAACGTCCAAATTTCATTATCAAGGAGTATTTTACTTTTCAATCACACACCTTACCCCTTGACTATGATCGATACCGACAATCAAGTATGAACATACAAAATTTCACATTCTTCACCTTTTTTAAACATGCCCAAGTATAACAATTTAATCAATCATACCAATAACCTATTTGCAACCACCCAACCTCGAGAGTCAACTTGAAACCACTAAGCCCTCTAAATTCACGCACCTTCCCAACAAGAAAGTTTACAACATTACCAATCGTTCATGAGATCATGTGCCCTCACCAACAAACAAAAGAGTGAATATAACTAATCCCCACATTCAAATAAGCTTTTTGAATATAATTTAAGGACATCACACAATTGAACAAAAATTCACTCACTCTAACAAAGAATTCATATGCATCCCGTGGTCGTACCATAAGCTTGCCCGTAGTTTAGATCTCCACTAATTCAAGTTAGCCAAATCTAGGATCAATTAGGACTTTTAAGGCTGTAATGTAGGCTAAGAGACGAGTATGATATATTTAGGAATAGTGACTAAAACTCCTAAGCACTTTAATACACTACCTTCACAAATCAACACATATTCTTCTGAACAAATTCCTTTACCACAATTCATATTCAACATAGCCCTGTGAAGAACTATTTTTTGACCACACCCAAATTCTATACTATTTTCGATGTAAATATTAATCTTAATATTTTAAATTTTTTATCTTACTCTTAATAGGTTCTATTTAAGAAAATTAAAAACAACAAAAATATTCACATTCTTAGATTTAAATAATAATAATTAAAAAAAATAAAATAAAATAATAAATAAATAAAAAATGGGAGAAATAAAAATAAAACCACCCCAACA
>ML331539.1:0-18878 GCA_005239505.1 Nicotiana paniculata
ATAAGCTTGATGTCTCGAGTTTCCCGTTCGCCTTGGGCTTGCCGGATAAGCAAGTCAGAATCTTTCATAACCAATAGTTCATGCCCATCCAGATTGAGGGCCATTTTCAGACCCATGATACAAGCTTCGTATTCTGCCGTATTATTGGTACATAAGAATCTAAGTCGGGCCGTTGCAGGGTAATGTTATCCAATAGGTGAGATAGGGATTGCCCTGATACCAACTCCTTTGATATGGACAGCCCCATCAAATACATTTTCCACACGTGGCTGTCATCCGGAACTACTTCCTCTATTGAGTTGACCTCTTCATATGGGAAGTATGTGCTCAGTGGCTTGTAATCATCATCAACTGGATTCTCTGCCAAATGATCTCCCAAACGCCTCTGCTTTCATTGCAATGCGAGTGACATAGACGATATCGAACTCTGTGAGCGGAATCTGCCATTTTGCGAGCCTACCCGTGGGCATTGTCTTTTGAAATATGTACTTCAAAGGATCCATTCTTGTTATGAGCTAAGTGGTGTAGGACAAGAGATAATGCCTCAGCTTCTGAGCGACCCAAGTCAAGGCACAACATGTCCTTTCTTAAAGGGTGTACTTAACCTCATAATTGGTGAACGTCTTGCTCAAATAATAGATTGCATGTTCCTTTTTGCATGTTGCATCATGTTTCCCCAGAACGCATCCAAATGAATTATCCATTACTGATAGATATAAAAACAAAGTCCTACCAGGTTCAGGTAGGACGAGTACAGGGGGTTTTGACAGATAATCTTTGATCTTGTCAAAAGCTTTTTGGCTATCATCCATCCACTTGATAGCAGCGTCATTTTTCAACAACTTAAAGATGGGCTCGCACGTGGTTGTGAGCTGAGCAATGAACCTACTGATGTAGTTCAACCTCCCGAGCAAACTCATGACTTCCTTTTTGTTCTTCAGAGGTGGTAAATCTCGAATGGACATTATCTTAGATGGATCCAATTCGATGCCTCTCCGACTGACTATAATACTGAGGAGTTTCCTAGATGGAACCCTAAATGCACAATTGGCTGGATTAAGCTTAAGGTCATACCTTCGAAGCCGTTCAAAGAACTTTTACAAATTGCGCACGTGATCAGCCTGTGTCTTTGATTTTATGATGAAATCATCGACATATACTTTGATCTCTTTGTGCATCATGTCGTGGAAAATGGTGGTCATGGCTCTCATGTAAGTTGCCCATGCATTCTTCAAACCGAATGACATGACCCTGTAACAATAAGTACCCCATGGAGTGGTGAATGTGGTCTTTTCTGCATCATCCTCTTCCATTAGAACCTGGTCGGACCTAGCATAGAAATCCACGAACGACGTATCTCATGCTTTGCGCAATTATCTACGAGAATGTGGATGTTTGGCAAAGGAAAATTATCCTTTGAACTTGCTTTGTTTAGGTCTCTGTAGTCAACACAGACTGTAGTTTTCCATCCTTCCTTGGCACATGTACAACATTTGCCACCCAGGTGGTGTATCGGAAAGCTCTGACCACATTGGCGCTCAATTATTTCATTATTTCCTATTTGATTTTATCACTCATGTCTGTTTTAAATTTTCGTTGCTTTTGTTGGACTAGTGGAAAATCAGGATACGTGGGAAGCTTATGAACCACTGGATCTGAACTTAAACCCAGCATGTCATCACAAGACCAAGCAAACACATCTCTGTATTCAAATTAAAGTTGAGTCAAGGCATCTCTGGGTTTTTTTCCAGTGTGAATGCTTATCTTTGTCTCTCTAATATCTTCATGATTTCCAATATTAATGGTCCCAGTTTCATTGAGGTTGGGTTTATACTTGTTTTCAAATTGTTCCAACTCTTTTTTTATTTCCTCAACAACCTCATCTTCGTCATATTCTACCTCTTGATGCATCATTTCGAAATGAGACAGCTTTTTAAGATCTAGGAATGAATTCCGCATGCATGTCATGTTATTAAAGTCGGCATTAACAAAACAAGAATCCTTCCTTGTGGGGAGAGGAGTTGCTTCCCAATTGTTGAGCATGGTTTCTGGGCCAATTAGTTGCATATCGGCACGACTAGTTCCTTCATCAGCCTGGATCATATTCACTTCAAAAAACATTTGGCTGAGTCCATGGCAAATTTTATCAATGTTTGCCTGTGCCGAGGAATGTTGACTTTCTAGGAGTCGTGGCTTGACAAAAGTGTAGAAAATGTGAGAGATAGGTTGTTGCAAGACCCATCCATGCTTTTTTACGGTGCTTGGCTTTGTCTTCGTCTGCTTGTGTTGACCTGAAGCCTAAACCAAAAGGTACCGTGGTTACTGAACGGAGAAATGGGCTCCGAAATTCCTTGCAACAATTCCCCCAAGCCTTTTCCTGGCTCATAACCTTGCCTCAGCATACGTGCAGTCACCATTATAGATGTGGAAGAAAGACGAGGATGCAGAATGGACTTTTCTTCCTCAACATGGTCCACAACAACTACTTGAAAAGCCTAATAGACAATAGACTCACACCCTTCCTTGGCCTGAATACAGGGCATTAACGGGTCTTTATAAATAGACGACTTGTCTTCCCCATGAACAATAATCTCTTGCCTGTCATGTTCTAATTTTAGCATCTGATGCAAGGTGGATGGCGCAGCTCAGGCTATGTGGATCCATGGCCTTCCAAGAAGAAAGTTATAAGAAGTATCCATGTCTACTACCTGGAAGACAATTTCAATGTCAACCGGCCTAATCGTCATGGTGAGGCTGATCTCCCCAAGGGTATCTCACGCTGAGCCATCAAAAGCCCGTATGCATACATTGCTGGGTCGGATTCTGTTTGTATTGATCTTCATGCTTTGCAAGGTGGAGAGAGGTCATAGATCTATGCTAGAGCCACCATCAACCATGACTCGCTTTACGTAGTGCCCCCTCACATTTAGCAGTCAAGTGTAAAGCCCTGTTGTGCTCGGCTCCTTCTTCGGGGAGTTCATCATCAGTAAAGGTGATTCTGTTCACCTCAAAAAATATGTTGGCCATTTTCACTACCTGATTCACTGTGGTCTTCTCTCAGACATGTGCCTCATTAAAAATCTTGATTAGCACACGAGCATACTCTTTTGAATATATGAGCAGAGATAATAGAGAAACATGGGAAGGAGTCTTTCTCAGTTGGTCAATGATTGAGTAATCCTGAACTTTCATCTTTTTCAAAAACTCTTCTGCCTCTTCTTCAATGATCGGTTTCTTTATTGGCAATTGGCCTTCTCTGTTTTTCTTGGACTATCAACTCTTCTGGAGAGTAACACCTCCCTGATCAAACCAAACCTCCAGTTTCACCCCACTTCTTCTATGATTTCCTTGCCTTTGTAAGTCATCACAGTTTTGTTGTAGTTCCAAGGAATGGTTTTCATGTTCATCACAGGGGGTTTCATGACAGGTTTGATTGTGATTGGCTCTATTATACCCTTCGTACCACTCTGATTCTACTCTGTGTTGGGGTAGCCTCCAAGGACATACAACCTTGGGCTTGGAACATTGGAGCGAACTTCCAATATCGAGACCTTGAGAACAAATAAAGTTACCTTTTCTATGCTCGGGGCGCCTTTCACAATCAGCGGCACATCTCGACTTGGACCGACTTCCAGTTTTGTTCCCTCTTGAATCGTTCCTGCTGTCATTTCTGCTCGACCAGTCGGCATGTATTCTTGATCTCGGCCAATCATTCCCAAAAAGTGAACATCATTGTGTACTGACAAGGGGTTGTTGGTCACATTAGGAGGGTCCTCGTCATTTGTCACTACAATCAGTTTTTCAGCATATAGTCTTTCTATGGCTCTTTTCAGAGTCCAACAGTCATCAGTGATATGCCCCGGGATTCTGAACGATATTCACATCTAGCATTTGCTTGAAATACATGTGAATCAGGATGCATATGGTGGGCAGCGATGGGTCCAACCACGCCTATTTGCTTCAGCTTCTGGAATAGACTAGAGTATGATTCAGCCTACAGAGTGATTTTTTCTGCCGGTCGCTGCTCTCGACCATAATCCTGTCTGGGACGAGCATTGTAGGGTGCCCGAAAATTTTGCTGCTAAGGTCGGGGGATCCGTGGAGCTGGTTCTCGTACTTGCTGATTGGGAGGCCGAGCATAGGATTGAGGAATTGGCGGAGGATAATAATGTTGAGGGTAGCTGGATTTCCCCTAATGAACTTGCACTTAAGGGTGTGATGCCCCTCTTTGAACTTCCCTGGTTCTCGAAGTCACCATGGACCCTTCATCTCTCTTCTTTCTATTTTCCAAGCTTCCCGACCCATTTTGGACAGCTTGGGTAGTGGCTTTGAGAGCAGCTTGACTTACAATTCTGCCAGTCTTGAGGCCACTTTCGACCATCTCCCCTATTTTGATTTCTTCGGCAAAAGGTCTACCCATTGCGGACATCATGTTCTAAAAGTAATCAGGAACTTGAGCCTCCAGAAAAATAGTGATCAACTCGTGGTTATTCATGGGTGGCTTGACTCTAGGCGTTTGATCCCTCCACTTGATTTCATACTCCCTAAAGCTTTCAGTCGGCTTTTTCTTCATATTGGACAGGGAATTGTGATTTGGTGCAATATCTATGTTGTACTGGAATTGTTTGACGAAGGCCTTTCCCCAAAATAAACCATCAGTAATTCTTCTTTTCCACCTGCACCCCTCAGCTGGTTGTAGTACCTTTTCAAGTGGGCGATAGGGTTGTTGTGTCCATCATACTTCTCAAATTTTGGGGTCTTGAACCCTGGTGGTAAATGGATGTGAGGGAACATGAATAGATCACTGAACGATACACTTTTGTGACCACCTAGTCCCTGTGTGTTCTTTATGTTCTGTTCAAGACTTTTCATTTTCCTGTCCATCTCACCTGGCTCGCCCTTCTTTGCACGCTTTTCATTTTCCACTGGTAACTCGTACTGAGGAGTCTGATCGTATGAAGCCAAGACCCTGAAAACCATATTTGGAGAGTAGTATTGGCTATCTTAAGCATGAGATGGTGGCTCGTTGTTTGGCCTTATCACAGGAGCTAATGGCGGGATTGTATATACCGGTGCTCCAAACACAACAAGAGGGGTGTTCCTGTTCGGTGCGGCTAAAGGTCGCACATTAGAGGTACCAGGGGCGGCATGGAAGCTGTAGTTTTCCACATACCCTGGTGGTAGAATGTGATCGCTCGTTGCATGGAGCGGTGGTTGAGTAGCCAGGGGTATGGTGGAAGCTCCTTTTGAGGGACCCTGAGGCGGAGGCTGATCGGAGACCCAAGCCTGATATATATCAGACAATTGTTGTTTTAATCTTCTTACTTCCTCCGACTCTTGCTCAACTGACTGACCATGGGGGTCGTCACTGACCAACTCTATTTCATAATTATTATCCATCGGTACCTTTCCTTTAGATCTTGTGAAGTAATGATGTGTTGCCAGATTCACCACAAACCAACCACCTTAAGCTTACTATATAAGAGATAACAAACATGTTAGGGTTAAGCATTTTACATATATGAATCACACGTAATATGCCATGTTCCTAACATTGTCAGCATTTCTAACATTCTTTTGGAAGGCTTCATGTTTCATCCCGACTTATAAGGCTGGTGCTTATTGATGCTCTAAAGTAATTTTTTTTCTCTCTTTCTCATTTTTTTCGCTTTTTTTTTCGCTCGCCTCATTTTGTTCCCTGATTTTAAACTCATTGAAATATTTTGATCGAACCTTTTAGAGGTTGACTACGTATCATGTTGCCGCATGAATGAATATATTATGTAGTTCAGGGAAATGGCCATTTTGTTATTTCTTTTTACAAAACAAACATCTTTTAGGTTACAAAATCTTTTTCATTGATTTTGAATTTTTTTTTATACAAGACTCAATAACAAGAATTACATAAAGATAACCATTTAAACAAGACTAGTTTTGACTCAAACAGAATTTTTAAGACAAAAGGGAAAATAACAAGACTCAAAACAACAAAAGACTCTCACAGACTTAAAGACCTCAAAGAAACAGTCAAAGTGGACTGCCAACTTAAAAAAAATCTTCAGGAGAATCCACCAGCAATATTGTAGTTATGGAGCTTATTCCTGCGGCTGACCCTAATGTCACGGTATATCCTCTCTAAATCTTGAGATATGTGACGGGCGACTTTCAATGATACTTCAGCAAACCGCTCAGGTGTCATTCCCTGGAAACTCTTGCAAGCTCGGGAGGTATATGTGGCTACCTCGAGGGTCTTTCCAATAATGTGCTCCTAAGTCAAATGCACCTCTTGATTTTGCTGACCACGAGTTTTTGCTAGATCCAACACATCATGCTCGCGCTCCAAGGCCATATCTTCCTGGAATCGAACTTCTAGTGACTCCCCCTCTAACCGATTGATCACCTTTTGGTAGTGATGTCTTTCTATTTCAAACTAGGCGATATGTCGCGCTTTACTTCATTTAACTCCCTCTAACTGATCCCTTAGACCTTGGATTAGTGGAGCATAACTCATGCGCTCATGATCACGGACTACCCTGAACTAGTCTTCTCTCTCTTCCTATTGCTGAGAGGTTGTGGATATGTTCTTCTTCTGAATTTGGGCTCTAAGTGGTTGCTTCTCTCATGCCCACTGAGCATTCTCTTTCTCAAAAGCATCATATAGCAGATCCCTGTCTACTTTAACGATGCCTAGCTCTTCTTGTAGTGCTCTGAAGGCAGATTCATAATCTCTTTTCATCTCTTCCATAGCCAGCCCAACTCTATTTTGAATCTTACTCTCCCACTCTGTGGTGCTCTTCACGACTGTCCCCGGTCTATCTGCGGGAGCATCTTAATTATAAAACCACTCAAGATAAGAAGGATTGAGCTCACCCTTTCTCTATCTTCCACCATGGTGCCACACTCGAGTATCTTAGTGCCATTCCAAACATGTGGAGCATAAGCTTCATGAATGGGATCCTCTGATGTTGCTTCCCAGATAAAGTTTTCCATAGCCTCTACCGGGGGCACTATCTGCTTATGACCCAACTGATGTAGAACTCTCATGGGAGCATATGGCTGATAACCTCGAAGCCCCATCAAGATCAGAAACGGATGGAAACATGACTTATATATGACATATTCTGCGGTGAACCAAAGATAGTTCCATGTAATCTGATCATCTGTTAAGGAGTGGAGATACTCCCTCCAATCATGGACACTTTCTGGAAAACTGCGAATCTCCAACTCACTTTTCAATCTAGCATTATACTGGCGAACAGATTGCCCTAACAAGTACGGTGGTCTACCTGATAAGGACGACGAAAAGATGATCCATGAACCGCATGCATGAGGTTGCAACCTTCAAAGAAACCGTTTCCTTCCTAACACATGGTCAAGGAACAAAAGATATCTGCTAACACCATAGGAAGAATGGAGGAATGTTTTCTTTTCATGATGGCTGTGACTATCTCAGATAACCGAATGTTTATCTTCGATCCTCTCTTGGGAAGACCATGCACCCCAAGAAAGCTACAATGAATGCTTTCGGACCATGTTCTCGCCATGTATGTTGGTTTTGCTTATTCACAAGCTTCGTCCCATAGTCTAAGAATCCCTCTTCATGTATGTACCTGTCATACAAGAAATCTAGGCCGACCTGTCCTTGGGCCACATGTGCTATCTCGGGGCGGCTGATTCACATCTGGTAAAAATATTCTGATCCATGGAACGGGTAAGAAAAAATAAATTTTTTTTTTACGAAAAAAACCCATTTGATACTTCACAAAAAAAAAGCTATAAGGTTGACTTGGCAAAAATGGCCCAAACAAGGGACGACACTGCAAAAGCAAAATGACCATTGTCATGAAAATAGCCCTTGGACACTTCCGAGGAAGGTTTAAAGCTTGTCCAGGCAAAATGGTCAAAAATAAAGATGAAATGGTAAGAGGTGTTAAAAATGAGCAAAGTAACCATTATGTACGGACATAGCCCTCCGGCACTTCTGAGGAAGGTTTTAAGGCTATTTTGGCAAAAATGGTTCGACATAAGGGAAAAATGGTAAAATATTAGCTATATTTATGAAAACAGCCTTTGGAAGTTCCAAAGAAGGTTTTAAGGTTGTATTGAAAAACATGATCGGACGCTACGGTCAAAATAATGAAAATGACAAAAAGCAGCAAAACTATCGAATTTTTTTTTTTAAATTGAAAAATATTATGGACACACCGATTTCGAAAACTCTTGCAAAAATAGGGGCTGAACCCGATGAAGGTTGCCTACGTACCCCACTGGAATGGTGAGAATCGAACCTGTGTAGTTCGAACTTGACCATTTTTTTCTTTTTTTTTGAGACCTCGTGCCGGATTTAATTTAGTAAAAATGAATTATTTGTAAAAAACTGGGGGAATGATTTATTTCGAGGGGTGTGCAAGAAGACAATTTATAATACATTTCAATAATATCAAAGCGGTAAAGAGCAGGCAAGTAGCACATTCGACCCAAATAGATCACAGTTATATACAAAATTAGTAATGCCAAATAAAGTCAGTGTACAAACTCGAATTCTTGAATGTTCCCCAGCAGAGTCGCCAGAGCTGTAACGCTCCTTTTTTCCCCGCAAAAGAAGATATGTGTTATTGTAGATTATGGGTTAAAGAGTTTTTTCAATTAAAGTGACAAATTTAAGTAGGGATTATTTTATTTACAGAGTCGCCACTTGCAATTAATTTTTGGGTATCCATGTGACCTTTTATTTGAATCACTAGTCAAATGAAGATTTGACTCTTTTATTATTAGTCTGTGAAAACAAAGTCTGGGTAAAGAATTCTGTCCACCGGGGTGAAGGTATAAGGCATTCTCTGAGTCCCGTGGTTCTAACATGGTCGCTTTATTGAATACATTTGGCTTTAAATTAATTTTAAATAAACTATGTTTTATTTCATGTTTTGTCTATGTACGCCTTTATTATTGATTACTTCATTGATCTCAAACTTTGACGAGTATCCCCGACCCTAGCTTACACTAACCAAGACGAGTATCCCCGACCTTAGTTCGTGCGTCGTACCTAAAATTGGAGCCTACTCGAAGTTAATAAAATAACAAAATTTTAATTTACTTGAAAGAATTGAAAAACGACTTTGCCCTTTTTATTATGTCTTTATTCTGAAGCGAGTCTTCCCGATATTGGTTAAGACGAAATTATTTATCTTCAATCCTCTGAGTTAGTCATGAATATTTGTGATCCGGCGATTAATTTACTTTAACTATAAAAAGATTCTCTTTTTTCTAATAAGTAATTACTACAAAAGAAACAATTAAAGATTAACTCCAACTATGGTATTATGGGCAATGAGATGTTTATTAGTTGCTATATATATATTGGGCTAGCAGCTTATTTGAGAAAAATATGTGCCTCAACTCATTAATTGGAATTGGGCCAACTATTATTTAAAGAAAATGAATCAACTTCCTGTTAAAGGGGTGTGCTAGCTTGCCTTCAATGAGAATGGGCCAACAAGTCAGCTCATTGGGCCCTTGTTCTTGTTGTCCCAATCCTATTAATTTCAAACATTCAACTAATAACCCTAATCTCAACAACTGACCAAGCAACATGTACTGTTTGTCTATCTTAAGTAAACTTCAACTTTCACAAAACCTAAAAAACTTTACTAAAAGAGCCAACAACATAAGTATGAAAGTCAGGAAAGGAACAAATATTTGCTGCTATAGTGGAGTAATAAAATGGATCATTAAGGTTAAAACTTCCAACAAAAAGAAGGCTAAAGAACCTACACCAAACATGGTTCTTTTTCACACACACAAAAAAGACCAACACATTCTGTCCATTTACATAAAATCTTCATTAAGCTTTGACATTTTCCTTTTCTACAACATGATCAAGATTGTCATGAAATATTACTCAAAGTCTAAGAGGGAAATACTATGAAGCCAAAAAAAAAAAAAAATAGGAAAGTCAAATGTTTAACATTATGATCTCAAGCCTGATTTCAAGATTGAAATCTCAACATCCATCCATTTTGCAAATTTCCTTGAAGATGCTTCAAATAAATCTAAACATGCTCAAATCTTCACCAATTGCTATAAAAAATCTGCACTACAAAGGATGAAGAATTACCTGAAATGCTAAAATACAACAGTACAATAGCAATAATTTAACAGCAGAGACATCAGAAAAAATAAGGAAAATAGCAACCACAATGGAATAGCAACAACCGTAAAGAGACAGTGGAAACCGGGAAGTTAATGAAAACCCGAAACACAACAACTTTCGAAAGATAAAGAAACCAAAAATGACTTCAAATTTCGACAACAGTGGAAACTTTTCGTTCATTTAGATTGTAAAGATGTTTTCTCCGTGTTCTTAAAATATGAAAAAAGTAGCCCTTAAGTAAGCAAAGAAAGTCACTTTTGGACAGACCACATTAGTAATGTTTAGGAGCTACTTTAGTTCATATTGCTTTAGTATGATTTGTAGTACTTGAATTTGTGACTGTTGCTATTGTGGATGTTCAATGAAATTTGATTTCTGTTATATAATGAGTATTATTTAGTATATAATTTATTTTCTTGTTTATGCATATGCTGATGTAAGTTATTTAATCATGCAATATTTAATGAGAAAAAAATACATTTCAATATTCAACTTGTGATGGTAATTAATCCCCCACAAATTAAGATTTGTAAAAGGGATTATATTGTGGCGATTATATACCCCAACTAATTAATTATTTTTAACATAAAGCTCATATTGTGATGGTTATACACTGTCACTAATTATTTTTCAAAAATTGCAGATTATATTGCCACAGTTACAAATCACCACAAATTATTATTTTTTAGCATTAAAATCATATAAAGGAAGTTAGAACCCGCCCGACTTTAAAACCCCCACTAATCACAAATTTAATTTGCGTCGTGGAAGTTCTTTAAAATTGTCACAAAAGCCTTGTGGCGATGATAACCATGGAGTTCCTTGTGGCGGGTCCGAAACCGTTACAAAATTAAGAAAAAACCTCAAGGAATTACACCTTTTCTTGTAGTGTTTTTTTCCCTAGCAGTGTGGGATTGATGAACTTTAATATAATAGTATTACTCTTCCCAAAAAGAAAATTCTTTTGTTTCTTTTGAAGAGTTAACAATACGATATATCTCTTAAATAACTTATCCCAGAAATAGAAATTGGCTTTAAACACCAACCCAGTATATGAAGTGGCGGACTCACGTGGAGCCAAGCGGGTTCACTGAACTCGCTTCACAAAAATATAATATTGTGTATGTGTATAAATAACGATTCAAGCAGCGCAAATTTTGTATAAATATTTTATTTGAACCCACTTGACAACTACTATTTTACGACCAAAGTTATATAAGTCTAAGATTGAACTTGCTTGCATAAAATCCTGGGTCCGCCACTAAGTATATGTATATACATATCTTAAATAACACACACACACACACACACACATATATATATATATACACATTGCTCGACTTTTAGTGCACTGTACAAGTATGATTATCACTCTAGCATTTGCTCTATTTTAACATTATGATCCCAAGCGTGATTTCAAGATTGAAATCTCAACATCCATCCATATTGCAAATTTCCTTGAAGATGCTTCAAATAAATCTAAACATGCTCAAATATTCACCAATTGCTGTTAAAATCTGCATTACAAAGGATGAAGAATTACCTGAAATGCTGAAATACAGCAGTATAGTAGCAGAATTTTAACAGCAAAGACATCAGGAAAAGCAAGGAGAAATAGCAGCCAAAACGGAAAAGAGACAGTGAAAATCGGGCAGTAATGAAAACCCAGAAACGCAACAACTTTCAAAGGAGAAAGAAACTAAAAACGAATTCAAGAACTATGTATATCCTAGAAGATTTTTTACTCTTTGGAAAATATCACTCAAAGTTTTCAAGCTTTTCGTTCTTTTAGACTATAAAGATGTTATCTCCGTGTTCTTAAAATATGAAAGGAGCAGCCCTTAAGTAAGCAAAGAAAGTCACTTTTGGACAACTTTTGGTTCTCCAAAAGTCTGTCCAAAAACACTGACTTTTGTTCCCCAAAAAACTACTCAAAAACTCACCTTTGCGTGCTAAAAACTGTTCAAAAGAGGAAAGGACAGTCCTTCAACAACTGTGGTAGAAGCATGGGGTAAAAGGGTGTATTTCAGCCACCCTAACACTAGATGTAAGTAGCTAATGTACCCTAATACATGATTACTCATCTACTCTTCAGCTTTTAAATAAATCAGTACCAACCATGTTATTCAAATCAAACTAAGATAGAAAGAACACATAACTATACTCAACAACTGAACTAATAATCAACTAAGAGAAACCTAGAACCTAATGACTAAAATTAACAAAATGATGCACTGATCAATGAAGACATTCATGAAACTCACGATCTTAAACAAAAACGAAATCAGAAACACTAAACATGAAATCGAGACTCAAACGACTAACACAAAGCAAAAACATATTAACATTGAGGCAAACTGGAATAATTAGTTAAGTTAAACAAAGAAATAAAAATCAGAAACAAGATTAAGAGCTAACTAAAACGATCGCTAGTAAATTTACACTACAAAGAAACTACGATAAAACAGTTGTGCAACAAAAGTTTGAAACATGGATAAAAAAATTGGAGTTCAAGTTTATACCAATTCCAGAGGCATGTGTTGCCAAATAGATCAACGAGAACATGTCGAGGGGCCTCGGGCAGCGGTTGTCCGACCTTGAAACGCTCGTTTCATTGTGGTAGACGTTAAATTCAATGAAATCAGCATCATACTACAAAGAAACGTGTGTTCTTGGGTCATGACTAGGCTAAAATAGAGGAGAAATGGTATGACAATGGTGTGGCAATGGAGGCGGGACAGTGGGGTGGCTGGCAGGTAGCGGAGCATTTTTCGGGGTGAAATTATGGGGAAAGTGCACGTTTATATAGGTTTTGTGGGGTTGGGTGTCCGTATTTGTCACTAATTTGAGAAAGAAAAGAGGCAATTTTGGGTGGCTAGGGTTTTGGATTTGGCCAGATTTGTGGAGTTTGGAGAGGATTCGGGAATTTGGGATTTGGATTTGGAAAGAGGAGGAAGAGACAAGGAGATGGTGAATAAATGGGGTTGATTAGAGATGGTCCGCTGCCGGTGGGCGATTTTCGGCCGGCGGAGCCACCGTGGGGTGCGGTAGAGACA
Organism: Nicotiana paniculata; assembly: GCA_005239505.1. NCBI lineage: Eukaryota > Viridiplantae > Streptophyta > Magnoliopsida > Solanales > Solanaceae > Nicotiana > Nicotiana paniculata. The sequence continues at coordinate 13,207 of ML331539.1, forward strand.
CAAGAGACGAGAGAGTGATGACAGAGTGAGGAGAGAGGAAGAAGAAATGAGAATAGGGAAAAATGGGGGCCAAATTTATGATCTTGAGGCTTTATATAAATGGGGTGGAGAGTGAATTGGAACCCTTAGATCAAACTGATATGAACGGATGAGATTTAATCTCACTTCACTTATCAAAACGACGTAGTTTCAAGGCGTCTCTCATACAACAAACCTGGACCGGATCCCGGGCCGCAAATTTTGGTCCAAATTGGGCCAATTTTGTCTTTAAAATGGCTAGCTCAATCCTTTATCCCCTTTATCAACTATTTAAAATAAACTAATTCTAAAAAATAAAAAATAAAAGATAAAAATACACACTCAATAATACTAAAAGATATAATCAAAGAGAAAAAAGAAGAAAGAGCAAAAAATTAGGCATTTACAACTGCCCCTCTTTGATCGAGAACATGAAGAGTTTTCGTGCAATGATAGTGAATGTCATGACTAATTTTGCTCACCATGACTCTAATGAAAGTATTTTTGAAAAATATGACCGAACCTTACTTCCGATGTTGCCTACATATCCTTGGCTATAAAGGAATCAGGTCGGTGTAGTTCTGAGAAAATTTGGTAGCTGGGACTATCGAAAACTGGAGTTAAGACTGTTGCTGCTACTGTTGTTGTTGTTACTGTTACTTGTTGCTTAGATCAAAATAAGAAGAGAACTACATATTCCTACAAGCTAAGAGTTACAAAATTCCTATCTATGTGTCTTCTGGAGTCAAATCTTGATTCTTAACTTGCTCGCTTGTGTTGACCTTAGATTGGATCTTGATTTTCTTTGAAGAAAAGATTATGACTCAATATCGATTTCTTGCTTTCAGGATCAAAATTTGAGAAGATGAATCTTGAGAAGCTGGGTTGCTGACACATTGTAAAAGTTAACTCCAACTATCCTCTGATCGTCCTTCTGATGATAACTAAAACTGCAAGCTCCGATTGTCCCAACCTATGCTCTGCGGCGGGGCATGCAAAACCATCAAAGACGAACAAAACAAACAAAATTTTTTTGCCCAGTCTGGACTAGGAAAATTTTGTGAGTTATTAGTGAAAGTTATAAACTATCTAATCTTTTGAAAGGCATGCAAAAACAGTAGTATAAACAAGATGAAGGAGATAAAATTTGTAACGAGGTATTGTGTACTCTACGTTACCAAGAGGATATGTAACCAGGTGTTTGTACCCTGTATTACTAAAAGGAGTGTAACTAGGGGTTGACACCCTGTATTACTGAGGAGTGGTGTAACCAGGGGTTGTTACCATGTATTACTAATAAAGTGTTGAATACCTCTAGGTGAAAAGGTTCGATCTAAGTTAAGCTACGTAAAACACCCTATCGAAAAGTACTTCTACCAAGAATTATAAGTTGGATCCCCCGGGCGAAAAAGTTCTACCTGAATTGAGCTACGTAAAACAGCCTGAGCAAAGAGTGGTTCAACCCGAAAATATCAGCTGGATCCCCCTAGGCGAAAAGGTCCCACCCGTGTTAAGCTACACAAAATAACGTGAGCGAAGAGTACATCTACCCGGAAATATGAGCTGGATCCCCCTAGGCGAAAAGGTTCTACCCGGGTTAAGCTACACAAAACAACCTGAGCGAAGAGTACTTCTACCCGGAACTGTGAGATGGATCCCCTAGGAAAAAAGGTTCTTCCTAAGTGAAGTTACGTAAAACAACCTGGATAAAGAGTACTTCTACCCAGAACTATGAGCTGGATCCCCTAGGCAAAAAGGTTCTTCCTAAGTTAAGTTACGTAAAACAACCTGGGTAAAGGGTACTTCTACCCGGAACTATGAGCTAGATCCCTCTAGGCGAAAAGGTTCTGCCTGAGTTAAGCTACATAAAACAACTTGAGTGAAGAGTATTTCTAGCCGGAACTATGAGCTGGATCCCCCTAGGCGAAAAGTTTCTGCCTGAGTTAAGCTACGTAAAACAACCTGGCTGAAGAGTACTTCTACCTGAAACTATGAGCTGGATCCCTCTAGGCGAAAAGGTTATGCCTGATTTAAGCTACGTAAAACAAACTGAGCGAAGAGTGCTTCTACCCGGAACTATGAGCTGGATCCCCCTAGGCAAACGGTTCTACCTGAGTTAAGCTATGAAAATGGGAGGTGTAAACATTAGTGATGAATGCTGAAAATAAAAGAAAAATGGATATTTTAAGGAGCTTACATTTGGTGTCATTTGTCCTTTGAGAATCGCCATTCTGAACTTCTTTGTTCCTCCTTCAAACAAAGAAAAATTTGTGAGTTTTCAAAGTGGTGGTTGGTGTGTGGCCTTGATGCCCTGTTGTAGTTTAAATTCACGGCAACTCCGCTGTTGAAGAAATGATTCTATCAGTGTGGTATCGAGGTGCTCGGATACTCTGTTTTGTATTCTGGAGATGTTGTTTTTCGACGTTGCCCATGAGTGTTTCATACTCGGATGTCCATGGTACCGTTAACCCTTGTCTCTAAGGCAAGGAAATTTCTCCTTTTAAAATCAAACTCAGTTGTCTTTCATCCAGTACCAGTTTGTACCCGTAGTGCTTATCAACTTTTCTCATGAAGCAGGTCTTTCTTAAGATACCTTTTCAGTTTCTTTGAGACACTTTGTTCGCCTTATCAAATGAGTCACAGATGGATTTTCCTTCGTCAATGCCATATATTCCCCAAATTGTGCTAGATATTACGGGGAAACTATAGCCAGTTTTGCAGCAATTTCTTTGCTTCGATTTTGATACAAGATTAGACCGAAGGGGACTCAAAGAAAAATTATGGGTAAAAATAGAAGAATAATTGAAATTAGAATTGTGCTTAAACAAAAGGTGTCCCTTACGGGAAAAGGAATAGGGAAACTTATCTGGAGGTATGTGCCAACTTTAATGAATCATAACATGCATTTTGGACTAGACACATGATCCTTCTAAGATGTATAATTCTCAAAATACATCGCAAATGTTCATCTTGAAATGGTCTTGGTTGTGGTCATGCAGGGGTATCGAAGACCCTCATTCGGCTAGTAGCGCCCTTTGCGGGTTTTCGCTAACTGACCACTCTCATTTCTCTACTCATTGTTTCCTTATGGTGCCCATTTGAGTTTTCACCAATAAGATTCTCTTATTTCTCTGCTCACTGTCGCCTTACAATGCCCATACGGGTTTTCACCGATAAGAATCTCTCATTTCTTCTTCTTCTTTTTTTTTCAACTAAGGTACGGCATACGAAAGGTTTCCCAACTCCCCTGGGGACTTGAAATATTCTCAAAGATCGATCAGAAGTTCTTAACAGGGAAAAGGTGTAGAGAACCTTGAACTGAATTACAGCTTTTGGAACCGTTTCTATAGAAAACCCGCAAAATAAAACAAACTACTACCCCAGTTTGGGAATATGGATTTTTTGTTGCGATGAGACCGAACCCAGGGTAAGGCTGCTTACGTATCCTTTTGGAATCAGGTCGGGCATTTTAATAACTCAAAAGATTTGTTGTTTGGCTTCTTTTTTTCTGTTTTTTTCCTTTTTTTTTCTTCTCTTTTTTTTGTTTTTGCAAGTACATAGGTTCCAAAAAGTGAAAAACAAAGAAGACAAATACAACTCAAAAGAGTTAACAAAAGGGTGACACCTATTTGGAATAGCAAGCAATGATAGCCTTCATCATCTCGATCAGAGAAAATCGTGCGCAAAAGTTCCACAGTGGGTATATATCAGAAATAATATCTTTTGGCTGCATTTGCGTNCGTGCACAAAAGTTCCACAGTGGGTATATATCAGACATAATTTCTTTTGACTACATCTGCGTTAATAGTCATGTCTGGTACCCGTCCTTCTTCATCTACCAAGTGCAAAGCCCCTTCTGGTAACACTTTCTTCATGATGTAGGGTCCTTGCCAGTTTGGGGCGAACATTCCTTTAGCTTCTACTTGGTGTGGAAGAATGCGTTTCAAAATGAATTGGCTACCTCGAAGTGCCTCGGGCGCACTTTCTTGTTGTAAGCGCGTGCATTCCTTGCTGGTATAATTGGCCAAAGCACACTGCTGCTAGCCGTTTTTCATCAATCAACATTAGTTGTTCTAATCGGGTTTGTACCCATTATGTATCTTCAATCTCTGAGTCCACAACGATCCCAAGAGAGGGAATTTCAACTTCAGTCGGTATTACAACTTCTGTTCCATATACCAACAGATAAGGAGTTGCACCAACAGATGTGCGAGCAGTCGTGCGATATCCTAAATAGGCAAAAGGCAACTTTTCATGCCATTGTCTGGAACCTTGGATCATCTTCCTAAGAATCTTCTTGATGTTCTTATTCACCGCTTCAACGTCTCCATTGGCTTTTGGCTGGCAAGGGGTAGAATGGTGATGCATAATTTTAAGTTGCTAGCATACCTCCTTCATCAAATGAAGATTTAGATTAGTTGCATTATCAGTGATAATGGTCTTTGGGATACCAAAGCGACAGATGATGTTGGAATGAACAAAGTATACCACTGCTTTCTTAGTGACTACTTTGAAAGTGACGGCCTCCACCCATTTGGTGAAGTAATCAATTGCAACCAAAATGAATCTATGCCTATTTGAAGCCTTTGGCTCGATTTGCCCAATTACATCCATTCCCCAAAGGCCCAGGAGAGGACATGGGATGCAACTCCGAAGGTGGCAAGTGAATCAGGTCACCATGAATCTGGCATTGGTGACACTTGCGAACAAAACTGAAGCAATCTCGCTCCATGGTAAGCCAATAATACCCTGCCCGTAGAATCTTCTTCGCCAAAACATATCCATTCATGTGAGGTCCGCACACCCCCGAATGCACTTCACTCATGATCTGCTCAACTTTTGTGGAATCTATGCATCTCAACAAGTTCACATCTGGGGTCCTTTTGTACAAAATTTACCCATTCAAGAAGAAACTGCCGGCGAGCCGCCTTATAGTTTTCTTATCTCCCTTGGCATGCTTTGGGTACTCCCTTGTTTCCAGGAATCATTTTATGTCATGATACCATGGTTCACCATGTGGTTCTGTCTCAATAGTGTTGTAGTAACCGTGATGATTCTGAATTTTGGTTTCCAATGGATCAATATGAGTGTTGCCTGGATATGGGAGCATCAAGGCTAGGGTAGCCAAGGCATCGGCTAGCTCATTGTGAAACCTGGGAATGTACATGAACTCGATGGTTTTGAATCTTTTGCTCAAGTCTTTCACACAGTGTTTGTATGGAATAATCTTGATGTCTCGAGTCTCCCATTATCCTTGGGCTTGCTGGATAAGCAAGTCAGAATCTCTCATAACCAATAGTTCATGCACATCCAGATTGAGGGCCATTTTCAGACCCATGATACAAGATTTGTATTATGCCACATTATTAGTACAGAAGAATCAAATTCGGGCCGTTGCAGGGTAATGTTGTCCAATAGGTGAGATAAGGATTGCCCCCATACCAACTCCTTTGATATTGACAGCCCCATTAAAATACATTTCCACACGTGGCTGTCATCCGGAACTACTTCCTCTATTGAGTTGACCTCTTCATGTAGGAAGTATGTGCTCAGTGGCTTGTAATCATCATTGGCTGGATTAAGTTTAAGGCCATACCTTCGAAGCCGTTCAAAGAACTTTTTCAAATCGCGCACGTGATCAGCATGTGTCTTTG